>CAIGRF010321589.1:23714-44638 GCA_903798235.1 Fraxinus ornus | reverse complement strand
TTTACCAAGAGTTGTTGGATGGGATCAGTTCTTGGTGATGGCATAGACAGCATAAATGATTCCAGGGAGGTAACCGAAGATGGTCAGCAGCAAACAGATCCAAAATTCAACCTGTGTAAATTTGTACTTAAAAATCTGATAAATACGGATTATTCTCTCTTTTCTAGTAAAGAAAAAAATGTACCTTGCAGCCATATTTAAGGAAGACGCCAAGGGGAGGCAAGAGAATAGCCACAAGAATGTCGACGCAAGTTGCTGTACCTTCATCTGCCATTTTTGCCTGCTTCAAACTTTCAGAACCCGAGATAAATATCAGTTTAAATTTCAAATTGTGAACTCAACTGTTGGATAAAGGGGCAGATTTATAGCCGCAGATGAGTGATAATACTATGGAATCGACACGTGTTACACGCACTGATTTGGGAATATATTTTTCAAGAAGTTTGACAATTTGTGGCAAACTCTCTTTCGCCAATTTAAAAGAAAAACACCTTTTATTTTCATAATCTTTTGAAAATAAAGACAATCGGTGTGTTTGAGCCACATTTTTAAAATAATTTATTTTAGAATAATAAATTGATGAAAAATATACGATTGAAAAAGACGAAAGAGTTATTGCTGTTATGAAAAATATTATTTTATTGAAAAATATATAGTTGAAAATGAGTAGAAAAATGATAATGAAAATTTTAATGTGGATCAAACAGGGGCAATATCAAACTTTGTATAATGGCAAAGAATGTACAGATGGCAAAATCCTATTTGTTTGCGCGACAATTTGCTTTTCCTTAGAATTGTGAAAAATGACTTTATAAGTGTTTGATACACCACATTTTTCATGGAAAACGGAATCCATTTTCCAAGTTTTATAGTGTTTGATAGCAATAATTCTCTTGGTATTTGGTTTTCCACATTGGAGCCTCACGCGCCTGTTTTCTTTAATTTGCTTGAATTGTTTTTCCCACCTTTTTGGTGGGAAATAAAAGTTCCAGTTTTTTTTTTTTTTGACAATAGAAACAAATTTCATAATCAATTGTAAAAAAAAAAATCATTTTAATAGACAAATTCCATGTAAAACAAAGCCAAATGAGCACTAAACTTTGATTAAAAAATTGATTTTCTAGGAAATATTTTTTTTTTGTTTTTTGTTTTTACTTTTTGACAATGGAAACAAATTTTATAACCAATTGTGGAAAAAATTATCACTTTAATGGACAATTTTCATATAAAACAAAACCAAAGGAACACAAAAAATTCAAAATTTTAAAATTTTCCGGTTGGAAAATTATATCAATCAAACACATTTAATTAACAATTATCTGAAAAATAAGTTCTAGATANTCCGAGGATGGGTTTGCTTTTAATTAACTACACTTACAATCGCGTTGACTTTAATGTTCCACATGCTCGTGTAATTAATATCACAATTTTATAAACAGTTAATAACTTATAAGAGTAATTGATGCAAACGTCCATATAGTTTGCTTATTTTGCTCAAATCGTTCTTATCATATTAATTGTGAGGGAAGTGCTACAAGTACATAATGTTATACATAATGGTGTCCATAATTACACGTGGCACTGGATCCAACATTTAATTCAAATTTCACACTTTCACATCAACCACGAAATTTTGTCCACATCACATTATGGACATCATTATGTACCCAAATTATGTACACATAGAATTTTCCTAATTGTGATATTTGGACCCTTATATCAATCAAACCTTGCACAAATCGACCATGCTGTCTAATTCTGTCAATTTCTTCCGTTAAATTGGCACATGATCTCCACTTAGCACACTTGATAAAATTGTAAAATAAAATAGACGTACACGAACACATAAGATTTATAGAGGTTTGCTAAAAAACATCCAAAATTTACGAGTATTTTTGTAAGTTACCGTTTTTAAAACACTACCACGATGTAACTCGGTTGTCACTGCATGATCTGCCGTTTTTATCCTCTGAAAAAAAAAATGATTTATAGTTAATGTAAAGAAGGTGGGAGCATTATAACATTGGAATCATGTTAGATACTTGTTCCTATTTCTGATGTAAACAAGGTTAGAATTAGAAAGATGAGTTATTTTTTTAATAATTGGTGATAAGTGTATTTTCTAGCCATTAATTTGGAGTATTTGTTAGTTATTTGAATGAATTATAGTTTAATCATGTGTTAATTATGTATGTTAAGTTAAACTCGAGGCAAATAAGTGTAATTGAAAGAAATGAATGAAAGGAAAAACGAAAAATTCAAAGTTCAGGGACCAAAGTATAAACATTCAATAGTTGATTCGGACCATAAAATGATGATTGAAGATCATATATGGTCAACTGGATGCAATTGAAGTCAAATGAGTGAAATATAGTCAAACTATTCTTACAAATCAAGTTTCCACCGAAAAAGTTATACTCCAAGTTTTTAACTTTAGCTTGAGACCCATTTTCTCGGATAACAAACATTTCAATTGGGAATTTCTATCACAGAAGAATTGTAACCCTTTGATTTATCTTTACAAGCAATTTGAATCACTTCAATTAGATATCGAAAGAGAAAGTTACGACAAAATACTGAAAGTTATTTAGTTCCCGAAAAATTACATTGCGAGGGCGCCGTTTTGTTGAAAAATGACCAGAAAGAAATTCATCTACACTGCATGGGTGCAACAAGAACACTGTGTGAGCGCGAGGGGCAAATTTCCATTTGGCAGGCCAACTTTCCTTCTATAGTTGAATCTCTTTGGAGCTCAAATTGGATGTGTTTCTTAACCTAATTTCACCTCCTACGTGTACAAGACATGGGCTAAATATTGGGAGAACTCTCTTGCCTCTTCATACATAATAATATCATCAAATTCATCAAGAATAATGAGGCAATTGCTATGTTTTGAGAGATGAGATAAAACCTTAGCAAGGAGTTGAAGAATTTTGAAGAATTCAACATTGGAATTGAAGATCAACATCTTTTGCATTCTATCATGATTCAGGTTATATTTTTTCTATTATTCTTCTTGTAATTTATTTTAAAATATGCTGGCTAGATCCTTCTTGTATTGGACGAAAATGATCTCTATTGTTTATTTATTTTAATTCAAAATTAATAGTTTAGTTTATCTCTTGTGTTTTTTTTGACTAATTTTGCATACTCATTACATGATTTAATTGCTTGATCACCAATTAGATAATTAGATACTTGTTGTAATGTTGAGAGGTTTACAATAGCTTTAGAATGCGACAAAATTAACATATGTACAATAGATCATATAGATAATATAAAATTTAATCATTCTATTCATTCGAATTTGGGTAGATTGTGGTCGGGACTTGGATAGGATTAATTTGTCTTGGAAAGAAAGTTAAATACATCAATTTTATCGATTGTCAAGAACGCATGAACAGAATTAAATTATAAATCAAGAATTGAAATAGATAGCAATATGATGATTCGAAATCCAATACAATAATCCATAATTTGATACAAACTATAATTTTACAGCTTTATTAGATTAATTTAAAACTATCACACTACCAATTTCTCTTTTATTTACATAATTCGAATTCCATATAAAAATAGTAAACTTGAATTGAATTTATTACAAGTGGGACGATACCATCTGATCATTAATTTTATTACTTGTCAACGATCATGCACACTTGCGGGATTTTACCGCACAATTGGCCTCGACATAAGATTTTGGAGTAGTAAATCCTTTTTAGATGAATTTTATAAAGAAAGAAGAAAATCTTATGAAACTTAACGCTAAACTATAGTACACTTATAGTGTTTATGAGACAAACGTGCATAAGTTGTCTAGAGAGAAAGATGACGACGATGATATTGACAAGTTGCACCAGCTAAAATGTTTTGACATATAAATTTTAGGCTATTTTCTAGTGTGAGAAATCTCTTCTACACTTCTCTTGCCTCCATTCTCTATAAAATATCGAGTCAAAACACAATGTTAAGGTAACCTCACGAGTGCTTAACCAAAACTCTGTCAATTAGATTTCTTTTGAACAATAACTATCGTATTTGACATAAGCATATGATTGTATTTAGCTACAATATGCTTATTCTTCATTAATCGAACAATCTAACATAGGCCGAGTCTATATGCTTCACTTGTTTTGCTGAACAAGAAGTCTAACCAAATTTCAATGCCAATAAAGTGCAATCTCAACTTGATGTCTATCGTCTTATTTAACACAATGTATCAAATATGACCATAAAATAATCATATATCTGTCTTGGGCTGTGATGCCAATTATTCAGTCTAACTGGGCTGTGATGAATCGGGCTTGGTCCATAAAAGACATGCATTGTAAAATCAAATTGATGAAGCCCAAAACAGAATCCTCTAAAATGTAGAAAGTTGCCTTTTGAAAGTGCAACTTTAGTTATTATGGGTCGCCTCCTTAACTTGCAAAGTTGTAAGTTGCTCTGGGCTGGCATCTGGAGTATAAATAAATAACTCGTGTTGCCCTAATTAATTCGTGGGAAGAATTCATGGATCAGGTTTTATACTTTTAACTATGACCAAATCAATTTTGAGGTCTTAAGTTTCAAAATTGCAAAAATCAGGTATTTATTAATTAATTAAATATTTAATTGTAATATAATATAATTAACTCACTCTACCTCCACCTCTACCACCTCTCCAAGGACTATTCCGATGACATTTTCGGTGGCCGCTCTATTCCGATGACCACTCTACTCTGGCAACTATTCCTGCCACTGTCCAGTCGCCGCTTAATTTCGGCGATTGTTCCGATGACATTCCGCTGCCGCTTAATTCCGGTGACTGCTCCGATTCCGACAATTGTTAAGGTCACAACTATATGCAATTTGATCACAATTATCTAATTAATCAGTTAAAAATTAATTTTCGAACACAACTTATCAAATTATTGGTCACAATTTTTTTTCTCGATCATAAATCAACAATTTTTTTAAGTCACAGACTATTTCTCGATCACGAATCAAAATTTTGTAGGTATTGGTCACAACTTATTTTCTGGTCACAAATCAAAAATTTTATAGTCACATGTTATTTCTCACCCACGAATTAAAATCTTTTATAGGTCACAAATTGAAAAAAAAAAATTTATTAGTCACGACTCAATTACGACCTAATAAATTGTGAGTCACAATCACAATTTTCAGGTTACATATTATTTATTTGTCAAAAATTACCCAATTATTGGTCACAGTCAACTAGATAATTGGTCACAGACATCACATCACACCACCCTATCTTATCTCATCCCACCATGTTCATCGCCTCGACACTGCACACAACAACCGCAACTTGACCGCACACCTTCACTTCCACCGCAGCACCACTAGAGATCTAAATTCCCACCACTGCATTCCACCGCACCACACACCACCGCCACGACACCTCACACCTCCACCACTAGAGATCTCCATTCCTACCACCGCACCGTACACCTCCACTACCATCGCAATGTCACCTCCAGGCACAACCACCAAAATAGAGATCCACCACCACCAACCGATCCACCACTTTACCTCCATAACATATCCACCAAATCAGAACGAAGAGCACACCATCGCCACAGTTAAATCCATCGCCACTAACTCTAGATCTACCATCATCAGCCCGATCCACCACCACTGCTAAAACCACCCAAACATCACCTCCACCGCACCACACAGCACAACTCTACACACGACCTATTAACAGCACCGTACAACTCCACCCCCACCGCACCACCACTCGCGCACAACACAACACCACTCACCCGACTGTTGTACTGCACCGCACACCTCCACCTCCACCTCAACTGCACTAAAGCACATCACCACACACAGCACCCGATCTCCGTTCCTACCACTGCACCGCACACTTCCACCACCACAACAATCCGCACGTCCACCGCTGAACCGTGAATCACCACATTGACGCGATGAGCGCAACGACGTCGCTGGCAGAGATGGGACGCGTCGTCGGTGAAGGTTGGTAGAGAGAGAAGAGAGAAGACAGAGAGATGGAGAGAGAAAGAAAATGGAAATGGTTTCTAGGGTTTGAGATGAAATTGTATAATTAATATTTAATTAAAATGATAAAAACCTGAAAATTGAATAAATAAAGTTCAAACCTGATTTTTAAAAATGGATCTTTAATTACATGTTTTTATGTAATTTCCTCTTAATTCGTTCGTCTGATTTTCTACTGCAATCTTTTAGAATTCTCAAGTTTGTAATGTTCAAAATCTGGTTGAAAGATTTTCAGTGTTTTATTTGTGAAAAATAAAAAGAGTATGTGATTTCTTTTGTAAAGAGAGATTGTGATCATTGAGTTCGTTTCTTCTCATAGAAACAACTTCGATCGTTCATCGAGTTTGAGTTTTAAGATTTTCTATTTTGATATAGCATATTACAATATTTGGGCCTAATTGTGATATTTTGATGCTTTTAGTGGGAACATAGGTGATTTTGTAAAATTGTTTAGTTTATAAGCACCCTAGTGGAGCTTAAGACCAGAGAATTTGGTATCAATCTTGCTATATGTACATGGAGTTTTGTGAGACAGTTTGACAATTGTTAGCTGTCACAATTTTATTAGATATTGAACCAAAAACAACTTCAAACCAGCCAATTCAATGTGTCACCTCATCACCTATAAAAATTCCTGACCAAAATTCCCGTACAAGGAGCTTAATTCATTTGGTATTGAATATTTTGTATATGAATAATGTCAGAATAGGTTACAAATTGGTAATGATCATGTGCAGAGACAAGAAAATGCAGATACTTATTCATTCTTGGTGGTGCAATAAACAAGGCTCAGCAGCCAAGAAAATAATTAAATCACCTCCATGTGGGTTCACTTGATTAAACTAAATTATCTCGTGTTTCTTCCCATATCTCTGTAGCAAGCAGGGCCATGTATTTATCTCTCTTGAAATGGCATCTTCTCTTCACTGTACAGCTGTTGACTTGTTAGGAAAACCATGGTTTTGTGTCTGTACATCTTAGTGCCCTAAAAACACTGTTAACAATAGGTGTCATGTTGCTCAATGTTTTCAGTTTGGTCTTTTGCTTCACTCTTCAATCATTGATTAATCTACTTGAACTACAACAAAACTAGAGGCATGTTTGGATCGGATTAAAATCTGATTTTAATATAAGTCAAATAATTAATATCAATCACATTTTTTATAGATCACATCTTTTTAATCACACATTTCAAAAACTTCTATTACAATATTTCTAACAATCTTATTTTAATCTAAATCAAACACTCTCTAGATAATATAAATAAAAAATACAAAGTTTGGTGCAGCACTGGAGATGGCATAATGAATGTGTTTTTAAGGACCATTTTTCTACCTGAATTTGGAAGGATGCATGCATACAAGCAGACTGACTGCAAACTCGTGACCCTAATCTCAAACTCTATCCAATCAGAGTAAGCATTCAAGGGATACTTTCACTTTCAACTATTCCAAAATTGTCAGACAGTCACAAGCTATTACAAATTTTTCTATTTGTACAATTTTTTTGAAAAATACTAATTTTTTTATTACGGCCTTTTTTGTCTCCACTATTTTCAAAATACATTTTTCTCTTTTATTTTTAACTGTAAATTCGTCAATAAAATAATATTACAAACAAATTCACAATTTTTTCTTCTTTTTTAATCACATTCTTCATCAAAATACTATTTCAAAATACATTTTTGACAAAAAAGGCTCAAACAGGCTCAGCTAATATTCCATCTAAAATCTCTTGATGAACTTGTTAAATGTCGTATCTCACAACTCCGATATCCAATCTCTCATGAGAGGTTCCCGTTATATAGACATAAGACACAATTCAAAAATGGCAGATACAAATCTCGTTCCTTGATTGTTTTCTTAATAGCAAACGTCGTAAACAACACTCCACTATTGTTGTCAAGCTTGGACATGGTACAACAAGAAGAGAATTAGCAAAAATTGAAAAGGAAAAAAAAAATCCAATACTCCGCTCTGATACTTTCTAAAGCGAAATAGGATCATGCGAGGGTAGAGAGCGTACGGCCCCATTTCTATATCATAAGATAGACCATGCGTCATAAGAACTGGGTAGCGCACCTTGATGTTAATAGACATGGACGGTCTTTCTCAGCTTTGTTATTTGGAAATGTTAATCTATTAGGGACCATCAAAGACATATGGTGCTTGTTTAGGGACGAGAGTCAACTTATGAAAGACTCGTCAATTTAGCATGTGAGAAAGAGGCATTTATTGGGTGATATCATGTTGCTTTTTATTAAATTTATTTCAGTGGATAAAGGCTTAAACATATTCATCTATCATATCCCTTGCTTTACTTTTCTCGAAAAAGGTTATTGTTCCCATAAATCTTGATATGCCTCTTCACATTTATAACGATCGATCAAATTCCTACAAGCCATTCCTTTAGTACTTATGGCTCTCGAATTCTCTATTTGGCCAAAGTATGACCTGTTAGCCCATAAGCCAATCCCAAAGTGCTCACTATGACCTGACTTTGAGGCCTTTTCCTCTTGTTAGCTTGTTTTTAGTTAGATAAATCCCACATAACTCTTACTATTTACTGTTTATTGCCTTGGCTTGGTTTTAGCGCTCTTGTGAGTTTAAATATTTTTTTTTGTGACGAGATTGACCTTACTTGGGTACACTTCCCTTTCTGATTTTGCTTTTTGGAGTGCTTACTAAAAAAAGTTGAACCCCAACCTTGAGAGCCCCCCACCGACCCTGTCCTGGACCATCGTGGAGGAGGTAAATCGCAGGATGTGCCTCCCAGGAGCCAGAGTGGAGAGCTTATGGATAGGTCTGGGCTATTAACCCTATGGTAACTCCTGCTTGCAACAAAGTCAATTCCACCTTACGGGGAATCGAACTCTGCACACTACCGCGCTAAACTCTAACCGCCCTCCCCTTTGTCACTGGGAGTGCTTACTAATTAGGAGAGTGTTTGGTGTAGATTAAAATCAGATTTTTTTTAGTAGATTGTGATAGAAATTTTTGAAATTTATGGTTGAAAAGTTGTGGAACCCATGAAATATGTGATTAATATTGATTGTTTGACTTTGATCGTATTAAAATCGAATTTTAATCCATCAGGGGCTAGACGTAGTATCACATTATTGGGATTGCATAGGTGCACGTGACATGAACAACTTTGGGTGACTTGAATCCAATAAATAAGACATTTCCAACCTAGTCGGATCGGGTCGGGTCGAATATGTGGCTGAAATAAAATTTTCCATTAACTTCGTACATGCATCAAACAAAGGGGAGTATGGGCGGTGGAGAATCATCCAAGATAAACACACCAAGTGCACTAAATCACAATCTTGTTGATGGGATGGTCCACGTGGAAAGAAATAAATCGTTGGAGGTTAGTAGGACCCATGTAGATAACTCACTCGATTTCTTGTCCTCAATTCATGTAACATCCCCTCAATTTCCCCTGTTTTTTGAGATGAGTCCTCCACTTGCTTTTTTAGTGGCTAAGCAACAAGAGAATGTTACTTTTTATGTGCAATTGATTCGAATTCACCACACACATATATATAGTTGGTCAAAGAGAAATCATATTTGTATTATTTTTTTAACTTTGAGATTAGGCTCTTGATTGTCCTAACTAAAGTCAATTTTGAAATAGATTTTGATAAAAATTAATGATAATCGTCGATGAAAAGTAGATAAAATTTGTTAGTCTCATAAAACATATGATTAAAATAAGCTTGACGAAAAATAAGTTTTCAAAATTAGGGTCAAACAGGGGCTAGATCAGAAGAAATTGGTAGTGAAAATTATTTTTAATGCATAAACAATAAGATACACCTATATGATTACTAATTAGAGGTGAGACCAATTAAAAAGAATCGAGGAAGGTACGACTTAAGTAGTTGGAAACGTTTTACATACCCTTAAGAGGCTCTTGTTGATTGGAAAGAAGACAAGAAGAAAGGATAGGAAAAAACCAATGCAAGTACATGATATGTTTATTAATCATTGCTTTCAATAATAACTTGATAGAATAACAAAATCGTTCACCAAGTTGACCCTAAAATAGTGAGACGAACATGTTGTTGTCGACACTATAATTGATTTTTTTTTTTAATGAAGTAATAACTTATCATGATTAGAAACCAATCTTGATAACCTTTTGTCTTTCCAATTTCAATGGCCTAAATATTATGCCATTATCCATTAAATAGATTCAATTATGAGTATGTTCTTGATAGTGTTATTAGAATGTTTCTATAATTATTTTAGTAAGACCATGTTTGATTTAGATTTTTTTTTGAGAATATGCTTTGTAAATAATAATTTTTTTCGACGAATGTATAGTTAAAATGCAAGGAAAAAATTATGAGTTCACGTGCAAAATTATTTTATAGAAAGAATGTATGAATGAAAATAAGTTTAGAAGAAATGGATTTTAAAAAATCTAACTAAATATTTTTAATTTCGTTCAATAATTAATTATTATATCCCTTAATCTACAAAAGGGTAAAATCACTTAATGATCTTGACCATCTCAAATTATTGACAATAAATAATTGTGTCGTGGAAAAGCATATTTAAATGCTATTAGGTTATTTTATTCAAAATATAATAAAGGAGTCGTTGTGACCGTTTACTAACCTTAATTAATTAATTGTTACTTTTCAAGATTTATTCATCTTTTTCAGAGTATCGCTTTACACAATTATTAATTACTACAGTAAAAGATAGTAGAGTGGAATGATAATATTAATAATTATTATAATGTAAAAAAAAAAATGATTGTCTAATACGTAAGTTATACTTACTTATAAGTAAAAAGAAATAAAATAAAATAAATAACTTTTTACCAACTGAAATTAAAAGAAAGTGAAAGGTTGGAACTTTTTTATTTTTTATTTTTTCCAGTGAAAGGAGGGTGGTAACTCGATATTTTATTAAAATTATGAGGAATAATAATTATTTTGAAAAAAATAAATAAAGAAATAAGAGGATAATTTTGTTGAACCTAATTTTCTCAAAATTAAGAATAGACCAAATGCACCGCACCTATCCTGTACAACAAATACCACTACCTTTGACTTTGTAAAAGTTCTAATATATTGATTTGAATAAATCTATGTGTACATAAAATTTTATATAATCTTTTATCTATTCGTCAAGTGACGGCCCCTTATTGGGGGGCGCCTTACAGGTAAAAGATTATGTAAAACATTTTGTACACCCAACATAATTCTATTAATTTTAGGACAATGTTACATGTACACTTTTGTTTTACATACGCTTACAATAGGGTGTAAGGACCACACATTTGAGGATTTTTTATTCACGCGGGCCCCGCTTACATGTAAGAAGGTGTAATATTTTCGGTACAAATAGAATTATCCATAGTTTTATTTTTCTTCTCCTAACCAAAACTAGACGGGAATGATATTATTGTTAAAAAGATATTATTTTTTTCGTTTTATATTTATATTGTCGAATCTACTCCAATAATATGTATTAAGTGCCTATTTTAGATAACTTCTCCTCTATTTTTTGTAAAAGAATTAACTATTTTCTCAAAAAATTATCCGAACATATTCAAAATTAATTTTCGACTATTCAAAATTCTAGTCAAATCAGTCAAAAGTATGCACTAAATGCTTTTAGAGAAGAATTAAAATCTATCTAATTTCATCTTCGAGCTTCACTACGCATTTGACTATTTGGCCAAACTTTGAAATCATACATCTATAAGCCCTGTTTTGTCCCTATTTTCTAATATTTATTTTTTGATATATTTCATAAAATTCATAACCCCTCTCAACTTTTTAAATGTACATTTTATCAACTTTTATAAATTTTACTAAAATTTAACGTTTAACTAAACCATATTAAGATTTGGGGTTCCATCTTAAAAGGTCAACCTTGTTAAGAGGAGTAGCACAAATTCTTATAAATTGATTTATATTTTCATCTTTATTCGATGTGGGATTCTATCCCTTAATATGCCCCCGCAAGATAGTGGCTCGTTTGAGCAGACCAATCTTGAAATTCGTGTGCTCAATTTTTTTGAGTCTTAATCGGATCGAATTGCTGGTTGGAGTTTAATGAACTCTGATACCATATTAAGATTTGAGGTTCCATCTTAAAAGGTCAACCTTGTTAAGAGAAGTAACCAAAGCCCTTATAAATTGGTTTATATTTTCATCTTTATTCGATGTGGGATTCTATCCCTTAACAAACCAAACGCTGGATAAGACTGTCCAGTGCCAATTAATAGGACAAGAGTGGCTAGCAAAGGGTAACCTAGTAATAGCTAAAATCGAACAATAATACGGAAAAGGATCTTGCTACACTTGCACTTTCTTCTACCTTTTTAACACTCTTTTATGCTGTAACATCTACATTTTGATTTTGAATTCATTCATCACATTATTACACGAATTTCCTCCATATGGAAAGAGAATGTCAACCAAATAATGATGATTGATATACATATAGCATTGTTCATACTCAAAAAATAGTGTTGACAATTGATATAGAACAGTGAGTGTCCTTCTGTCCTAAGAAGTTGAAGATGTAACAGAACGGTTTGTGTTACAATGGCCCACACATTGAAATACTTCCAAAAGAAAACTGTTTTCAGTGTAATTTATTCTCCACAAATCACAAATTTCGAAATATGAACTTATCACAAACAAGAATTTCTCATGGATGAAAATAGAAAAAAGAAATTGACATGTTCTGTTTATTTTTGTAGTTAAAAGTTTGAAGTGTTTTAATCATTTGGCACATAAGCTCTTATACCACCTTCCACTTCTAATTTGCAAGCCTTTCGCCGCCATCTACGAGCCCTTATATTCTCTCTTCATTTTTTTTCTCTACATCTGTATATTTTCAAGAAAGTAGAAACCGCCTTCTCTCTCAAAATCAAGTGGCTAGCTGGTGAAGTTTGTACCTTTCACAAAGAAAAAAAGCAGTATAATACATTTGGATTAGCAAATTTTTTGGTGGATTCAAGAAAAATCATCATTGGCCGCAGTGAGAAAGGGATTTCATAGAGAAAATCTTGGAAGATTTTTGGGTATTGTAAAAAATTCAGGATTAAAGTTTTCAACTTTTGGGAGTTGCAAACTGATTGCTGGTGACAGCTTGTCCTTTCTGTGAGCTAATGAAAGAGGTGGGTTCTTTTTGCGTTTCTTAAGAGTATTTTACTTTGTGGTAAAGGGATTCAGTTAATGAACAGTGGGTTTTTAATAAATTTAGGAAACCTCATGTGGGTTTATCTCTTAATGATTGAATTTGAATAAAAAGATTGATTTTTTATATATATAATCAAACAATTTCAATTTGGTAATTTCTTTAGATTAGATTGTTCTCAAATATTAAAGAATTGGGTTTTGACTGAAAATTAATAATATTTTTACTCCTGTTCTGGATTTTATATATATTTTATGGATTAGGACGTTACTAATTGAAGCCATACATGCTCAGCGATTACATATATTAATATTTGTGCTTATATCTTTCTCCGTTTCCTATTTTTATACATATCCTGAAACTCAGCTGGAAAATTGTCATGTAGATGAGTATTTGTCAATTATCGATGTCATGAATTTTTGTAGGTGTTCATCTGAACGTCGATTAGTGCTGTACTGATGTCATTAATTTGAGTTCATCAGGACCTTGATAGGAGTTGTTTCATCGGTGAACCTTGGAAAACACACAGTATCATGGGCTAACACACATCTTTGCAAGAATTTGAGAAATTCTAGGTTTCAATTGTATGAGTTTTCCATAATGCCCCTCTCCGAGTTTCTGAGAATGGCTAGGGGGAATCTTGATTCTGGTGATCAGAACAAATGCCAAAATGATCTCCCTTCTCGGTAAGCTTACTTGTGCAATAGTTTTGGTATTATTTACCCTACTATGCTTGTTGAAATGAATATAAGTTTGTAACTCTATAGTTGATTTTGGGTATATTAATTAATGTGATAATAAGATATTGGTGGATTTGCAAGCAGAGCTGAGAATGAGTTGGTTGAGCTAGTTTGGGAGAATGGTCAGATTGTGATGCAGGGTCAGTCTAGTAGAGGCACAAAAGGCCCTTCGGTTCACAATTTACAATTTCACATGCCAAGAGTTCGAGATGCAGGTATGGGAAATTCCACCACATCAAGGATAGGAAAATTTAGTGGAGTTGAGTCTATCTTGAATGATGTATCACCTATGGTGTCCTCGGGAGAATTGGATATAAGTCAAGATGATGAAATAGTTCCTTGGTTAAATTATCCCATAGATGATGGTATGCCGCAAGATTACTGTTCTGAACTCTTACCAGAAATATCTGGTGTTACGGCTAATGGAATGTCTGCCCAATCGAGCTTTGAAATCAACAAGAGAAGTAGTTTTGACCAGCCAGAAAGTAATTTGCATAACGACACGAATGCATCGAAGGTTTCTTCTTCNTGAGGGTGGAGATCTGAGAAAATTACTAATCACGGAATGCCACGACACAATTTGGGAAGAGCATCCTAGAGAGGAACGAACTTTTGCACTGCTGCAACGTGCATACTACTGACCTCAAATGCAGGATGACATTACAACTTATATGAAAATTTACATTGTTTGTCAGTAAGATAAGTCAGATCATAAAAAACAAAAAAAGCAGGCTTGCTGGTGCCCCTTTCTATCCCAACTAGACTATTCGAGAGTGTATCGATGGACTACATTACTAGTTTGCCAAATGTTGGAGATTTTAGCACCATCATCGTCGTGGTAGACCGTCTATCCAAGTATGCAACTTTCATTGCAGCCCCCAAGTATGTATCAGTCGAAGAGACAGCTCAATTCTTCTTCAAACATATTGTCAAATACTAGGGACTACCTAACCCACAATCTGACGGACAGATGGAGCGCTTCAATTATATGCTTGAATAATATCTTCGGCTACTTCGCAGAAAAATTAGGTGAAACTTTTGGATGCGGCTCAGGCGTGTTTCAATGCCCAAAAGAGCTCTTCAACCAATAAAGGTCCTTTTGAGATTGCTACTGGCCAACAACCGTTATTCCATCGTACTATGGATATCAATCAAAGTACCAGTCCCCTCAAGCAAAAATCTTCTCTCAAGAGTGGAAACGAAACATTGAAACTGCTCGGAGTTATTTTGAGAAAGCTCATAAATAGTACAAGAAGTCTGCAGATCTAAAGTGTCGTTTCCTTGAATTTAATGTTGGAGATCTGGTAATGGTGAAACTCCCTAACAGAAATTGTTATAAACCGACCAGAGGGAAAGATTCAAGATTGGTGCTAAAATATATTGGACCATTACCCATCTTGAAGAGGATTGGCAAAGTCGCATACAGAGTTGCACTCTCTTCATGGTGCAAAATCCACGAGGTCCTTCATGTTGGCATACTCAAACCATACTTTACCGACAAGGAGGATGCATCTAGAAATGAACCAAAGCAACCTGTGTTTGAACTGAAAAGAGCTGGAAAGAGGGTTGCTCAAGAGATTCTTGACCATCGAATTACTCGAACTTCTAGAAAATATCATCAAGAGTACTTGGTTAAATGAAGAGGATGCAACAGCGAGGATAATACTTGGGAAAGTGAAAAATACCTTGAAACCTTGAAACCATTAATTGAAGCATATAATTCATTGATGGCTCCGAGAACGTCGCCAAAACAAATGGGGGAGAATGTCACGGACCGCAGCTTTAATTAAGCCATGTGACCCTATCGTAGCCGTAGTTTGCCCAAATTCAACCGCACATTGTAAATATTTTATTTCAATTGTAAAATAGTTAGAAATTAGAAAATTTTAGTATGATTCTAGAGACTTTAAACGTCTACTCCCGTCACTTGGATTTTTGTTCCGAATCCTATTATATGGGGTATTAGTCTTTCAAATATCTTTCAAGCTTTCTAGTATTCGCTCCCTACACTAGCCATTGTAATTTCCAACTTTCGATCTATTGTAATTTTTAGATTTCAAACAATCAATGGTCAAGTTATGTTCAATGTATTTTAATTTCATGTTGCAAACTTTCTTTACATTGTAATCAAATCTTCTTTCGTCCCAAAACGATCGAGAGAAGGTGAAAGGTAGTCTAGCGGAGCAGACTACTGCCGCTCGTTGTTCATTCCTATGCTAAGAAGAAAGGTAACTCGTGAAAGTTGATATCAGAGTGAGACTGCTCGAGTATGCGGTGTTGTTAAGAGACAATGTCGTGTGTTCTTGTGGAGAAAAGATTTTGGGTCACGGATCGTGTCAGTAAACTAGCGAGACACGACGAAGGAAGCTATGGGCAGAAGGATGGAAAGGGCAGTGTTGCGCAATTACCTAGGTGCCTTTCAAAGGAGTTTTTGAGGAGCGCACCTTGCAGGGCATAATTCGACATACGTTGAGGTGCTGCCATTTGAAGGCTGTCCACCTCGAGGAACCAATGCTGAGAGGGGCAGAGGGTAAAGGTTGGTGTTGAAGGCGGTAAGTACAAGTTACTACAGGTTTGTAAAAGCCTGTCCATATAGAGTGGTGTTGTTATTATCCTTGCAACAAGACGGATGTGTGTTGATGCGAAACTCACTTCTCACTACGAGGACGTAAGCGAATTCAAATAGGGGAAAATGTCACGTAGTGAGAATACTTATTCTCACATTCAGCATGACAATGACACTAACAGCTAGGCGTGATACCTATTTTACCAATAGTGCACTAATGATATATGATCATATGCAGGTATTTTTATTTTCTCTTAACATCCTATTCATAGCGTGCGTGTATGCCATTATTCGGGCTTGCTGGCCTAAGAATGAGGAGAAGATGACCTTAAGGCGTTGAACCTCGGGAGTCAAACTTGCGATCCGTGAAACGGGGACTCAAGTTCACGATTTGTCCCAATTTGATTGGCAAAATAAAGAAATCTTAATGATTGCCCATTCTAATGTATTTCTATTATTTTAAATTAACTTTCCCTTTCTGTTAGACGCGTGACCACCTCAAAATTAAATCTTAGTTCCATGACCTTCTTACCTAATACTAATCAAAATTTTCGAATTAATGTAAATTGTCGGCCATTGACCGCCACTAATTTAGCCAATAATATGAATATAACTGCTCAATTATGAATACATAAATTCCTTCTAAGAATATGAGCATGCTTGATAAAAGAAAATGGGTGTTAGCTTATAAATTGTGTACGATCCAAATCTACACAATTCACTTATAAGTTAGCTCAACTTATTTATCTTATAAGATGAGAGACCAACGATCACGAGAATTTTGGGCCACATAATCTTTGGTTTCTAGCTTGTAAACTAGTACATTTTCTTGGTCAAACATACTTGATGTTTGGTAGCCCTTTTAATTTCTTATATGATGTGGATTCTACTAAATATATGGATAGTAAATTGTGAATTTTATATAAAGTGTTAATAAAAAATATATTTGAAAAACTTTTTTTTTTTTATCTAAAGATGATATGTAGATTTAGACAAATGATATTCATCTAAATTGCATGTCATTTGTCGTCATGTGCTTTCTTTGTCATTAATTCACCAAACTTTCGACTTTGAGTAAATATCATCTCCCTTATACGGTCTTACAATTTTGCTTGGATAACTCAAATGTGTCTTTTTAACTATCCGTCCTCTTCATTACTTGTGTAACCTTTCCGTCTCCCTTTGCTCCTCCTCCCATTCTCCTTCTATATGGCCTTGAGCATGTACTCGTCCATTCCTTTCGTGTCTCCCTTCCTATTAAAACTCTACAAACTCCCCGAAGCCTCACTGATCGCTTATCTCTACTCCACTCCGCTATCCACTACTCATTGTCTCTTCCTTCCCAGTTTAATGTAATATATATGAGTGTGTTTGAACTACATTATTTTGGAAGAATATATTCTGAAATAGTAGATATTACACAAATAACTTGAAAATGTATATCAACAAACCACCAACTATTGTTTTTAATATAAAACATTTAGGCTAATATTTTCTTGGATATATTGTGTTTAATAATGATAGCACTTACGAAAGTCGTGATTTCTCAATTAAAAAATGCATAGAATTTGACGTAATTTCATGTTTTAATAACCTTGTTTTCTGACTTACTTCTCGAATACAAAATGCGTCGAATTTGACGGAATTTCATGTGTTTAATAACCTTGTTGTTCTAACCTACTTTTGAGTAGCTTAAACTTATGAATTTAGAAGAGTATCGACTTTACAAACTATCACTAGTTGTAAAACTATCATCTGGGGAGCTTTAGGATAAGCAAGTTTGCGAGGTACTAGTTGAATGGTAAAACTATTCCATTAGGGTCCATTTGATTGCAAATGTGGAAAATAAGTGGAAAGAAAATGTTTTACAAGGAATTGATTTGGCTATAAATTGTTTTACTGGGAAATATAATTAATTGTGTTTGATTTGTATAATTTTTCATGGAAAATGTTGAAAGTTTGGTGTCCGTTTGACTTCGTTTTTTATGAAAATTGTCCATTAAAGTGATAGTTTTTCTACCATTGGGTCTATAATTTGTTCTAAAAATAAATAAATATTTAAAAAAAAATTACCATACTGAATACCATTCGTTTGACTTTGTTTTGCATGAAAATTGTCAATAAAAGTGATAATTTTTTTACTATTGTGTCTAGAATTTTTTTCAATTGCAAAAAAAAAAAAAAAAAAAACCCTGGAAAATCACCATTGAATTGTCTCGTCTAGTCCTGCTGTTCTCATTCCTTCTCCATCTTCTATTTTTCCATTACTCTTCCGCTGTCTTTTTTTTCTTCTTCTTCCTCAGAACTTGGAGTTTCTTTACAAGTTACAACAAGTTGTCATACTAAGATTAATTGGCCTAACCTCACTACTTAGTGGGATATTGTATGGTACTACCATATTGAGTGATGTGTGTCATTCTTTTCTCTTTTCCTCTGCTTCTTCTAAGTTAAAGATAAAAAGTAGATGTTGATAGATATTACTTGATGTCACTTCAATTGCCACTGATACAAGTGTACAAGTAATTGCTGCCCAGTCTTTTGAAGTGTTCTTTTAAGGAACGTGTATTCGCATAATTTCCTAATATCGGCCCAGTTTTACGCAATTATGAGATACCATATTCATTTCCACATTCTTCTGGTTTCTTAACCCATCCTTTTATTTTGCGAGTTAGGTGCTTCTGGAATGAGACTTCTATTGCTTCCCATCTGTCTTTTTACTTTTAGTTTATTTCATAAATTTTGAAATTGAATTCAAAATAAATAAAGTTTTGACCTTGTCCCTCAGGCTTTTATTTTAAGGCCTATGGACAGGAAAAGGGAACAAAATGGAGAATTTACAACTTCTATAATTGATTACTTGTAGGGAAGTGAAGAGAATGCCCAACAATTGTGTAACAGAATTATTCACTTACATGTCCCTGGATCCCTGTCAAAACTAATTATTCCCCTCGAACAAACGAAGCATCATATGCACAATTTTAATCAATCTACTGAGCTTCTAGTTCAACTGGTTTTCAGTTCTTATTCAGTTGTTGTCTTCATTTTGTCTTACCCCATTCTCTCTTTCCACTTCAGCTGCAACCAACAAATGAGGTTCTACACAAACCTGCCGAGGTGCAAGAGAATAAGCTAGGATCGGATGTTAGTGTGAGCGCAGATGCTACCCCTACCAATGCAACTGATATTAGCACAAAAGACGGTTAGCTCGTTACACAGACCCTTTATTTACATGCACACTGCAGTTTATTATAATCAGTTAAATCAAGAGTTTTTATGTCTACACAGGTTGTGATTAAAGACGAACTAAATATTGTTGATGCCATGGAAGGGATTCCTCCTGATAGACGGTAGCTCTCAGTTCTGTGCCGGAAAACTTATGGCTATAGTTATGAAAAGATGGCTTTTATAGATCATTGAAAGAGGTGAAAATGATAATAACCTTTTTATTTCTGAATTTGAACTCTAGTACTATAAACTACAAAATGCACAGGTTTTTCTATTTTGAAGAGAAACTGTTATCTGCCCCTTTTAATATGTATAAAAATCAACATGACTCATGCGGTTGTATCAGTGATAGAGAGTAGAACTTTGCAGTGTATTCAAGTATGTATCAGCAATTTTAACACAGTTTTCAGATTTTATAAACACGTCTTCGTATTTATAAAATTCTTAATTAAAGAATCTTTTTTCTCTTTTTAAGAGTGAGAATGTGAGTGTACAAACTTTTGGATTGAGCCGTGTTGTTATATGCCATGTCCTCTCTTGTCTTCTCTTTTGAAGTGAAGTAGGGTATGGTAATTGTCTTAGCGCTAGTTTGGCAGGACTTTTGTTTCTTGTAGAAGCTGCTTTAGGTCAGCTTCTCTAAAAATTCTTCTAGTTGGATAAAACACTTCTAGAAAATTATACAAACATGTTTAAAAGCAGCTTCCTAGTCTCATAAGTAGATTTTGACTTTTTAAAAGTCGTGCCAAACGAGGCATTTACATTATTCTAGTTTTTGCATCGAAGTTGGATTTTGATATTTCTAATGTGATAATTTAGAAATATAGAGGGAAGAAAAGTGTTTGCAACTCAGTTTCAAACTGGATTCTCTCTTTCGTTTTCTTCAAATGTCAATATAATTATATTTCGAAATTTCATTGTAACGGATATGTTAAAAAAGTGCAAACAAGTCCCAATAAGCCTAACATCAAAGGTGGTGGTGGTGGGAAGAGGGTGGTGGGAAGGGGAAGGATTTTTTTAATAAATTATTTGGGACTCGTTTACACTTTTAAAAAAAAAAAAAAAAAATTTGGAATTGGAATTGTAATTAGTTCTTAATTTTTTAGTTTTTCTTTTATTTAAATATGAAGGTATATTCGTCATTTTATAGCTTTTTATTGAGAAAATGGAAGAAAATGAGGTATTGCACAACGGGGA
>CAIGRF010321498.1:26092-47554 GCA_903798235.1 Fraxinus ornus | reverse complement strand
TGTTGGGGCATTGCA
Organism: Fraxinus ornus; assembly: GCA_903798235.1. NCBI lineage: Eukaryota > Viridiplantae > Streptophyta > Magnoliopsida > Lamiales > Oleaceae > Fraxinus > Fraxinus ornus. Next base: position 47,539 of record CAIGRF010321498.1, on the reverse strand, counting down.
ATATGTAACCATTACTAGGCCTGAAATAGCATAATGTGTAAATAAAGTATGCTAATTCATGGAGTCTCCTCTTGAAACACATCGGAAGGCAGTGAAACGTATTCTTCGATATCTTTGTGGTACTGCAAATCATGGTCTCCACTTCTGTAAGTCTAATAATCTCTATCTTCATGGGTTTTCGGATTCTGATTGGGCACGGAACTTAGATGACCGCCGTTCCACATCTGGTTACTGCTTATTGCTTGGGGATAATCTGGTTTCATGGAGCTCAAAGAAACAACCTACTGTTTCTCGTTCAAGTACCGAAGCTGAATACCGTAGCTTAGCCAACGCTACTTCTGAATTAATGTGGCTGCAGTCTTTACTTAAGGAGCTCCGAATATATCAAACCAAAATTCCAATCATTTGGTGCGATAACCTGAGCACAATGGCTCTTAGTGCTTATCCAATTTTACATTCTCGTACGAAGCATTTGGAGCTTGACCTCTACTTTGTCAGGGAGCGAGTTCTTAATAACACTCTAGCTGTCCAGCATGTTCCTGCATTTGAACAACTTGCAGACATCATCACAAAATCGCTTGCCATTCAACACTTTAAGAGGCTGAAGCACAAACTAAGGGTTCTTGCTCCTACCACCCTTCGTTTGCGGGGGAATATTAGCAGATAATAAAGCTATTGAGACCTGCAAATCTGGGATTAAATTGTCATTTGTAAATGTGTACACCTGTTGCAATCATAATGCACTTTGTTAGGCAGTTAGGGGACGTGTCACAATCATGTGGATGATAATTCTCTTTATTATTTTATATATATCCTGTACTGTAAAAACTCATTGAGTGGAGAACACAATATCATTTTCTCTGCCTTATTTTTCTGTTTTCTCACAAAAAATCTGAACTTTTTCCCTGCAAAGTTTCCTAAAAGTTTTCAAAGAGTTAATGAAATTCATTGGAAAAATGAAAAAATAAAATAAAATAAAATTCTTTTCGAATATTTCGGTGTTTGAAATGTTTGAATTTGAAAGCTATATTTTTTAAGTTTTCGTGCATCTAAATGTGACATTAAAACTTTGAACGATGTGAAGGGCACACCTGATTATTCGTTCTCGTATGGTTACTTATTATCGTATAATACCGCAGAGTAACTAAAATAAAACTTTTCGAAATTTCTAATTTTTTAAGTGAAATTAATATAAAGCGTTTTTTTTTTAATGAAATTTTGGTAAGTGTTCATTTCATGGATTAGATCAATAGGTGCAAAATCAAAAAGTGGTTTGTTTTTAAAAATACTGTACATGATATTAAAAATGACTTTAAAAAAAAAAAAAAAATACACAGCACCATTTGTTTTTATGATCCCACGCAAAATTAGAATTCGGGCTTTGATGAATAAAGATCAAAGTCCTGAATTCGATTGAATTCACGTAAAGATTGAGCTATGCTTGCACGTGAGATGTGAAAAGCTGAGAACTTGAGGTCAGTTTTGAGTAATCTATTAACGACAGTGAAGTTAATAATTTTTTTTCATAGTATAATTAGATCTGAAAGCCGTAATTTTAAACAGTTGAGATCAAATTCATTCATTTAGTTCATTAGAGAGAGATCTTATGCATGTTCAGCGAAACATTCAAGTCATGCATTGAAGCGAAGGAAATTTAATACAAGCTACTGCATAAATGGAGCATAACTCCATTGATTATCACAGACGGCATTCAGGGGAAGCTTGCCAAGTCGAGTTTTCTTCTACAAGATCATTATGAAGAAATCATCACATAGGTGTGTTTGAGCTACATTATTTTGGAAGAATGTATTCTGGAATAGTAAATTTATGGATAATGTGTGGTTGAAAAGGAAGGAAAAGTTATTGATGTGATGAAATATATTATTTTATTAAATAATGTGTGGTTGAAAATGAGTAGAGAGATGAGAATGAAAATTTTAATGTGTACCAAACATGGTCTGAGATGACGTATGGATGAAGATTTCTCCCAACAGTGTCCACATAGCTTGGGTAGTGGCATCACCTTGCTTGTACAGCAAAGCTTTGGTTGAATATGCATATCCTTAAAAAGATGAAGAATACATCCTACAGTCAGAATGGTCCTCTAGATGCTATTAGTTTCACTAGCTCTTCGAGTCCAAATGAAAGGTTAATTCCTGGGATGATAGTTTGGATTGTATAGCTGATTCTTAACTAAATCCTTGGCCTTAAGCTGTATATTTATATTATCATATCGAGGAAAAGCAAGATTCATCCACCACAATAATTAGCTGTAGAACTTGTGGCACGTTCAGGTTTTTTATCCGTTGCACCGGACAGTTTTGTCCAATACTATGTAATAAACACGCCGTCCTTGTTTCAATCTGCAACTACTTAATAGAAAACGAAGGTTATGAATTGAGACATGCATTTTGTTAGTGAAACAATTGGCATTGCATCACATCTCTTATTTTAAACCTGTTTTATGACTGCATATGTGGGGTATTTTCTGTGCATTTTCTGCTTTTGTTCTTTTAACATTCTTATGTTGAAGGCTATTTCAATTAAGCATCATAACTTCCAGGACTTGATTGAGCGAGGAGAAACTGATATAAGATTTTCTAATATATTGTAAAATCAAAGATGTATGTTAATTATGTATATTACAAACAACGTCAATATGGAGGTTACATTTTTATTATTCAGAAAGCTAAGTTTTGCATTGGTCAATAAGAGTAACGGTAAAATCCCAGAACTTTTTTGCTAATTCAAGATCATTAGCTTGTGAGCTAACTTCTGCCAGGTTACAGTTCGCATAGTATCTACCATTCATGCCTTTAACATCCGGATGCAGTGCCACATAGCACGTCGTTGCTGCCCCCTGAAATTGTACGCATTGAGGTCATAATTAAGTCTCTGAAAATTAAATCACAAATCTAGAGATTAAGAACATAAGCAGCAGAGTTTCAATTTCAAAATCTGATAATAAAAGAAAATAATGAATTTCCAAGATAAATGCACTATGACTCTTTTCAAGGGAATGAAATGAAAAACTTCAGTAAGATACAATTTCTTCCTGCAATGATGATAAATACCTGCTGAACATTTTTCATCACGTGCTTGCCGAGAGCATCAACAAGGCCTGCAGTGAAGACGAGTATTTGTTCAGATACACAGATGAAATAATTTCCACATTTAACTAATACACTGAGCACTTAGATTGCAGAGTTCAAGAATAGATTGATAGATTCTTCTTCAATAAGAGATATTTGAGGAAATTCTTTACGGAATAGTAAGCTCTTTCACATTGATAAGCTAGAGTGCTAGAGACTTCTAAGGTTGCTTGTTCCTAGTGCTAAATCCAATGCAGTATAGGCAAATCACAAAGGCTTCATTTTCGAATGACTCAGCTCTCAAATTGTATGTAACAATGTCATTGTATAGCATGGGAAACTGTCAAGAAGGTCAACATCATAGAGAACACAACTTACAGAGTAATCTCATGGCCCTGCAGGGACACTGTTAAGCATGCATGACATTGTTTTCAAGGAAAAGTCGTATAGTTCAGTCTTCACTCAACATTGGACCTAAACCTCTGAGGTTGATTTCAATTTTAAAGATTCGCAAGGCACCTTGGATGAGTTAGAAGACATTACCACTGACAAAGCTGTGATGACGAAAAAGATTGGTGGCAATTGCTCCAGGATGAAGTGAGTTAGCTGTTATCTCCACCTTCTCTTCCTTCAAAAGAACTCGACCAGATAATTATACTTACAATTACATCAAACTAAGGAATGTGCATGCAGGACAATGCTACTTGATGATGATTTTAATATACCAGTTTTCAAGACTTGAACATTTAGATAGCGTTCCGTTCATGCATTATTAGATGATAAGGCAACAGATACAGACTTTATAGATGACTTTCCTTCTACTATCTGTAAAGCCAAGTGCAGCACTTAAAAAAGTAAAAGTCCCTTTCTTGAGCTCATTAGGGTTCAGAACAATGGCTGATAGTTGAAAAAAGTGCAATTGAAAGGTCAATCCATCACAGTAAATCATGCAGATAAAATCTGTCTCTAAAATCATTATGTCCAGTGTCTGACTAATGTTATAAATAAGTTATATGTTTAAACTAGTCTCTAGATATTCGAAAAATAAGCCAAAGTACCTGTAAACGTCTGGCTAGTTCATTAGCATGCAGCACATTAGCTAACTTTGATTGTCCATATGCAGATAGACCGTTGTATCTGTGTATCATCACAAGCACCAAATAAAGTTTGTTGCAGAAATGAAGTCAACCTATTAACGCCTGAGAAAAGGATTAAATGAGTCTGAAGAGCTTTGTGTTTTTATGCTTGGTGGTCAAAAAGATAACTCTTTTAATGCACCTTTATTAATACCTAATTAATGCCAACTTGAAAATTTTAGGGAAGTAGTTTCTGTATCATTATGATGACAATAACCTGCTGGAAACGTGAAGAAACATGCTATGCTTTACAATCTGCCCAATACATTCCACTCTTCCTGATTTAAGGATTTTAAGTTGCAAAATACACTTAAAATTGATTAATTAGTGGAAGGCACCAAACCTAAAAATTGACTTGAGTGGCATAAACTGTGGACAAACCTCTCAATCAGTACGAAAGATGCAATGTTGATTGTGACAAACTTGACAACTGACGAGAAGAAAATAGCTAAGAAGGAAACTATGTTACCCTGTTCGATCATTAATCTTACTGAAGCGGATTCCTTCAGGGTAAGAAAACTTGTGCCGCCGTGACGAAACATTAACGACCCTGCCCTCTTGACTACTTTTACAAGCCGTTTTCTTCATAGTTTCAAGCAATAAATTAGTCAAAAGAAAATGTCCTGCAAGAAGAGATAGTGTAAGAACCATCATGCTATGAAATTGGCAGTTAATGGAACAAAACTAGGCCATTTAGTACTACAATTAACAATAGAAGCAAAAATTTCCACATTACATGGAACATATCTGGTCAAACTACTAAACAAGCTAGAGATTCCACTCATGCATCCAAAAATGTAGTTTCGGGTATTTATGAACTAAAGGATCAATAATTGAATCCAAAATCATCATTTAGGAGTTAAATGAGAACTCTATATATTTATCTTTTTAATTTTCCACTTTATGTTGAACATCAATGTAATGCGTCTTACCCACGTGGTTTGTCGCAAACTGCAGCTCTATGTTGTCTTTGGAAAGCATGAAAGGCGTTGCCATAATTCCTGCATTGTTACTTGTGAACAGGGAATAAATTACTTATCAATGACTAGGTATATTTTAAACCATTTTAAGAGTTGTTGTCAATACAGTAAAACCTTAAATGTTCAGCAACTCAATACTGATGCTTATTAGCAAGGCCACACATATACAGAGAATATGCAATATTTGGGAAATGAAATGACTAAAGTTTAGCAAAGTTACAAAATAAGACGGGGAAAAGGAAACGGTAGGATTATATAGTTCAGTGAGTATACATGTCTTTGTAATCTTTGTCCTGCTCTGGCGTGACTGGATTCCTCACTATAATAGCGTTGTGTAGGATTATATAGTTCTTACACATGTCTTTGTAATCTTTGTCTTGCCCTGGCATGACTGGATTCCTCACTATAATAGCATTGTTTAACACAAGATGCTTAACCCTCATTAAGTTCATGATTGCAAAAAAATAAAAATAAAATAAAACTCCTCTAGATTCTAAGAATCAAGATCTCACAAATCAGAAGCATCATTTAGTAATAGCAGAACCTAAATATCTGGATAAGAAGATGGGAGAAAAATGGCTTGTTTATGCCCCTACATACTGCCAATTTGATAAATATACAAGACCAAGAAAATCAGCATCCACACGAAGAAATCCATGCTTCTCTTACATGAGTACATTTAGAGGAAGGCCCAAAGAATTGAACTCTGAAGCGAACTTCCTTACTGATGTGATTGAACTGAGATCCAACTCCATGGCATCAATTCTGGCTTTCGGAACTTCTTTAATAATTGTTTCTTTGACCTCATTACCGACAGAGAGGTTTCTGATGGCCATGATTACATGGACTCCACGTAATGCAAGAACCCTTGCAGTTTCTGCTCCAATACCACTTGAAGCCCCTGTAATGGTAGTAGACAGGAACAAAATGAAGATGCTCAGCAGGAGCAAAAAGTCTCCCCATAGGATCTCACAGCTACTAATGTATCTGGAAATTTTCTCCCCTCTTCTTTCTTTATCATTATTCCATCCAAACACCAATTCAATGAAATAGGATAGAAATTTTCTTGCACCAAACATATTTTTAATCAGATTCCAGTGAAGGCTTCTAGCACCATAAGAATAGAATTTCACAAATAAATTTTGTGGTTAATAGAGAATTATTTTTCTGCGACTATCTATTGCACCGCATCCCAATGGAAAAATTCTATATCTAACAATGAAAATGTCTCCCGACTCCCGGCAAATATATCCGGTTGATCTTTTTCTTTTTTCGTAAAATATCTATCATCATTTGCATTTTTAGTCTACAAGAACTGGTAAAAGGACTCAAAATTCCACATTAAATAACCCTGTTTGAAAGCTTTAGATGATTGCAAGATGGATTCATTTTTTCATCAAAACCCGCAAGTACAGAATTTTCGTAAATAAGTATGGCTCTGCACGCTTGAAACTACTTAAATCTTTTAAACTGCTAAACGAATTTATTTATTCAAATTATATCTTGAACATCCAGATTGTCAATTGAACCTTCCGTGGACATTCAGACACGGATAACCAGCATAACCCACCTTCAACAAACACCCTAAAAGGCTATAACCATGAAATTAAGAAGCAAAACAATAATAATGAGAAGAAGAATTAAAGATAACAGTGTCTGTAGTATATCTTTTGAAGATAAGGGAGAAAGAAACCTGTAACAATGGCAGTGAGACCAGACCCATCAATTCCTTGTGTGACTTCTTCAGCTGTAGAACTAGCCGTAAACCCAGACGGCCCTTTTCTGTTGAATAGCCACATCTTTGATCTCTGTCTTCCTTCCAACTTCACTGCAAAAGTAATTTTGCAACTGTGTAGAGCTGTTTTGGCTTAAAATTTATAATATTTTCAAATAAATATATTTCAATAAATACTAAAAATGATTAAATATTACTAAATTTATTAATTAATTTAAACTTTGTTAGAAGTTCATCATTACAGTAATTAATTCATCTTGTATTTTATTAAAGTTGAAATTTTAAAAATTTTAATAACTAAATTATTTGATAATTAACAAATTTTAACAAAATTGTATTTGAGTTATCTCTTTAAACTTCCAACATAACTGAATTAAATATTCAATATTTCAAATTAATTTTACGATTTTTTTATTTAAAGGATTTTTATTTTATAATTCTCAAAATAGCATTTTAATAATATAATTAGCAAATTCTTAATTTAAATATCTACGATAGAGTAATTGCTGATTTTTGAGAAATTTACAATAGTTATTTTTCAATGAGTGATGATATGGGTACCCCCACCCAGCAACCCTCCAATAGGGGCCAAACATGTTGTCATTATGTCAAACATTATGTAGATCATTATGTACATTTAGAATTATTCATTTTTCAATAGCTTCAAATGCCCAACTACTCAAAAGCACATTGACGCTGTATATAAAAACTAAATTAAATCTCAAATTTGTAAAAATTATATTTTAATATTTTTCACCTCGTTGTATAACTATAATAAAACATTGACAAATCAACTTGCAATTCCCCGTGTCAATATTTATAATTCTGAAATGAAAAGGAAAATTTATCGAAATTTTTTCGAAGAATGACTAATACATAATACTACATAAAGCTGCATAAATTTTCTCTTTAAACTTTGTTTCCAAGATATCGATAATACAACATTACTTGATCAAATCCATGCTAAAATCCCATAATTTTTTTGACAAATCTGTGTCTGCAGCCTTCAAGCTTGGTTTGGCCACATTATTGTCCGAAAAATATTCACCACTTTTTCCCTTCACTTGTGGATGCAATGCCACATAACAGGTTGTCGATGCCCCCTTCAGACCAAATCAGATACAAATTCCGACAAGAAATGTTAGAATCATTTTTGTTTTTAGGACAATGTCATCAAGTAACTATGTTTTTCATAACAAATTCCTATGCAGAGTTGAAACGGTAATCGAGCATCTCCTCAAGGAGGATATTCAAGAAAACTCGAGAACAGCAGTAATTTTCAAGCTGTACTTTAAAAAAAACGCACATAGTGAAAGGGAAATGTACCTGTGGAATGTTCTTAAACACGAATTTACCAACCGTACGTAAAACACCTGCACCAAACAAGAAAGTACCAACCGAGTTAGATATGATTTGCGTGGAGCACATTAAAGCTGGACAAAATTCTCGAACTGAACTAAACGGTTCTTCTTAAGTTAAATACCTGAACGAGTATCTGAATCGAGACCGACGGGTTCGATTCTCAATTTTAGACTAAGACCCGAAGAATCGAATAAGAACTAAATCTCCCTAGTTTTTTTAATTTTTTATCTTAAATAAGTCAAATTATTTTATTTTTTCTAAATAAATTTGCTAACTAATTAATTTAGCCCAAACATAAAATATGATTGTACTATTTCTAGTTTTCAGTCAAGTCCAACTTAATCAAATTAACCTAAATTTTACCCAAACTCTTCTTCTACTGTAGTGTCGTTTCTGCCGTTCTATTATTATGAACTTGTATCTTTCTCTTCATGTGATTTTAACAGTAAAATATATGAAGAACTCAATAAAAAGAGACGAAAAAGATATCATGAGATTGGACTACGTTATTTTGTAAGAGTTAAAATTGAACATATTATAGTCGAATTAATATAGTATTGTAAATATATAAAAATTTAATTATTGTATGTAACCTGGGAACCGAATAGAACTGAACCAAACTGAAACGAATCCGAACGATTCCATAATTAAATTTGGATCTGTCGGTTCCATTTACTAAATATCCGAAAATTCGGGTTCTATTCGATTCTCTTTAAAATCGAACTGAATCGGACCATATCCGGCCATAACGCACATTAGCCGAAGATGTTTAGCTCTCTCCAGGTATATCAAGAATCCCATATATAGTGATACTCAGACAATGGAGAACACGAGACGAACTTGTGCTTTCTCAAGAAAGCTTCGCAGTTTTCCTTTTCTTTCTATTTTTAAAAATTGTGTAACCACACGAGTTTAAGATACTTATAAGTAACATAACGCTTACTGTATCTACATTACCAATAAATTGATCTTTTCACTATCAGCATAAAATCCGACTTCTATTTGGCTCCCAAAACAAATGATTCCAAAAGAAGCAAAACTCCAAACACGCAAACAAAAGTTAATTGATAAATTTTTATCGAGACATTAAGTCAAATCATCTAAATATACCTTCGAAAACACCCGACTCACCTTCAAAAACACCAAGATAACGGAAAAGATTGGTTGTGATCGATCCAGGATGAAGTGAATTTGCAGTTATTTCTGCTCCATCTTCCTGTTATATGAAAAATTGGTTCCAATAACTAAGAATATACAATGTGTATGCTTTAAATGAGATTGGATGTGAGTGTGTTTTGTTTCTTTTTTCTTTTTCGTTTCTTTTTCTTTTTATTTTTATTTTTGTTTTAGGATCATGGTCTGGGGAAGGGGCATGAATCTATGAGATAAAATCAATATAAGAAATTTTACGCTTACTTTACCAGCCCCAAAAACCTCTTGGGATCTTTCAATTTTATTAGGTTAGACTTCACGGTATTCAAATACAAGCGACAAACAAAAATAAAAATAAGGATCTTTTGTATTTCATCTAATATTGTTTAGCTTTTAAGAAAAATCTAATGACATTAGATATTTGGTTCCAAGATCAATGAAAACTTTCACCATATGGGATGAAGAATAGTCTCCCAAATCAAAAAGTTAAGTTTTAACCGAATGCACAGCATTCAGCTATCGTTAGCCTATACACTCCAAGAAAGGTATCGAGTTTAAAGTTCATTACAATTATAAATGAATTTATTCTGATTCATAATCTTCCATAAAATTCCCAGATCGTTTCCCACAAAAATCCTACAATGGACAATGAATCTTGTACAGAATTACACATCGAATTAAGTACCTTTAATCGTCTCGCCAGCTCTCTAGCATGGAGTATATTAGCAAGTTTTGACTGGCCATAAGCAGCCCAGTTGTTGTACCTGCATGTAGACAATCAAAATCACATATGAAAATATATCAACTTCCTTGAATTCATAACCTGATCCAAGAGATGAATTAGAAAAGGAGATAGAATCAAATACCCTTCTTTATCATTGAGCCTATTGAAACGAATCCCTTCACTATACGTAAAGCGGTGTGCCACTGATGAAACATTCACAATTCTTCCTTCTCTCTTCGTTTCACGAGCTGTTTTTTTCATGGTTTCTACTAACAAATGCGTTAAAAGAAAATGACCTGCAAATCAGAAAGAAAAGTGACTTCACGGACACAACATAAAGTAGCAAGCACAGTTCAATTGGTGTTCAGTTTTAGAATCATTTGATCTTTTATCGACTCACAAGTAGAGTTCACCATTGCGCTCCACATTAACAGAATTTAAGATGAAGTGGAATGATTACTTTCACGTAACTTTTTTTTTGCCAAATATATTGAAGTAATTTTAGATGAAGAGCTAACTTTTTTAGAAGCAAGCCTTTAATTTTCGTTGGAAAAAGTACTTTTACTGCTCTTTTAGGCATCATCGGTAAAAGTTCAGTCTTCTACTTCCTGTGGCAGTAAATGATTTGTAAGCTCCACTGTTCCGACTTCCGAATAGTGAGACAGAATTTTCAAATTTTAATCAAAGCGATCATATTAGACATAACTCGTTCCTAATTGACATAATATAATGAATACAAAAGATATCTTACAAGCTTTTACTTCATGATATGCAACTAGAGTATGCCTTCGTCTCTAGAGTATTTATAATTTTGCACATTTAGATAGACAGGTGCAGACGGGAAAGAGCCAAATACCCAAGTGATTTGTAGCAAACTGCAGCTCGATGTTGTCTTTAGAGAGCGTGAACGGGGTTGCCATCACTCCTGCATTATTACTTTCGAAAGAGAAGACAAAATCCACTCTTAAAAAACCCACAGTAAAATACAAGTGAACTGCAAATACAACACCCACAGACACTGTGTGACGGTGATGCGTGTAGATGACATCAAATTCAAATTGGCTCATTTACTTACATTAAAAGGTTCAAAGGACGACCTGAGGAAGTAAATTCGGAAGCAAATTTTCGGACAGACGTCAATGAACTGAGATCTAACTCCATAGTATCAACTTTAGCAGATGGAATTTCCTCAAGTATTGCTTCTTTAACTTGTTTTCCAGCAGCCATATCCCTGACACCCATTGTAACATTCACACCGCGCAATGCAAGAACACGTGCAGTTTCTGAACCAATACCACTCGATGCCCCTGCAATTTTAGTATCCACGAGCTAAACTCAAATGCAGGAAGAGAACATTACCATATGCTTGTATGAGAAACGTCTTCATCTTTTGATTACCAAAGAAATATTACAAATTAGGAAAAGTCATTACTGATAAAGGAAGGCGAGACAGTTTTATTAGGGGCACAAAGTTTTCTGCTCTGAACATTGAAACTGGAGCATTTCTTCGTAATTCAGCATCTAGTTTTTGTCTGAAATTAGTGAGGGAGGCTTGGATGGTGGTTTGTGAAATCTAATAGCTCGCAGTTTAACTATTACAGGCTTTGATATCATATGAACACGAGAGATTCATTTTACATGTCAACCTTTTTAAAAGGAACAGCTCAAATCAGACACATGTAGATTAATATTTTTATACTTATTTGATGTGCGATTCTACCTTAACACTTAACAGATAACTAATCAGCCAAAAGAAAATTCCGAAGTTTCTGAATTTTCCATCTTTGAACAAACTGTGTACACTGGAGATTTACAGAGCACGAAAATTTCATCCTGAAACTTGTATAGCCTTAATTTATGAGAGTACTTCCGACTTTGTTTATTATATAAAATGATACATAACAAAAATTCAAACTTAAGATCTATTGGTTTTAAGGCAATTTAATAATTAAAAAAACAGAACCCAAAATTTCATCAAAATCAAAATTAACAACATTAATAAAGCATGGAAGAATTGATGAGCATAATAAAACCCCAGAATTCATAAAAAAAAATGTTAAAATTGAAAAACAAAAAATTGGGACCTGTAACAATGGCAGTGAGCCCCGAGCCATCAATTCCATTGGTGACTTCTTCAGCAGTGGAAGAAGAAGAAAAACCAGATGGGCCTTTTCTGTTGAACAGCCACATTTTCTTGAAACTCTCACTTTCTCCGGCTACTGTGTTTCTCGATAGTGGAATTTTTGAGTTTTAACATTCAGAAAAGATGGATTGGATTGGTCGGGAAAATGTGGTCGAATGCTAATCGTCCAAGATTTAACTAAAAAATCTAAGATTGTCAGTTCAAACTCGAAAAAACGTACATTAACAAGTGGTTGTGCGTGCGTGCGTGCGCGCGCGTGCAGAAAAAAGTACTTGTGCTCTCTATCAAATCATCTTGTCTGCTTACTCATTAACCACGAACGAGAGCATTTTGGCTAACCTTTGTTCCCAACCTTCTTATTGTTTTCAAAATATATTTTTCTTTATATTTTTAATCACATTCTAGTAAAACAATGTTACATGTAAATATAGATTTTTTCCTTATTTTTTAATTATACATTTTTCATCAATCTATTATTCTAAAAAATAAAACGGAAAGTGAGAAAAATGTTGACAGAATTCATAACGACGTTGATGTGACAACGTATGATTAGCCTCTTTTTTCTGTCTCCCCATTTTCCAATAATTTCATGTCATGTGTTGTTTATCAAAAAATTGTCAAAATTTTTTTTAGTTGTAGCATGATTGTTATTCCAAAATAAATTATTATAATAGAATGGGCTCAAATATGGTGTTAAAAAATTCAAATAAGTGAGCATATTTTAGGTGCCTTACCTTAAAGATAAGTTAAAATATGTAGCCTATTTTTAATGTGTTCATCTATTTTGAAAATAAGCCGACGTAATCTACACATTTCTAACTTATTCTTAAAATAAGTCATTCCAAACATGCTTTAAATTTTGTGTAACTCTAACGGGATTGAGACATGATGTGTGCGGATAATGAATATCAATTTAAGAATAATCATGTACCGAAAGTAATGTTAATATGCTTTACCAAATCACTCATTTAATTGATATCATAACAAATCGGATTCCTACAAGCCAATGGTCGTGCGAGTCTGCGACGCATAAAATTAGGGTTGCATTGTCTTACCTAATTCCACAAGGTTTATTTCCCTATTTGACATGAACAGGAAAAGGTAAAAGTAAATATTTCTTAATTCTTAATTTCTTATCACTCTAACCAAATCCCTACTCTGATTATCTCTATCACAACCAATTCTAAATATATTCCTTGTACAATTGTACTCCTATAGTAACACTCGACTGTCTTGGTACAATAATCTTAGTGCCTAATGATTCGTGCCCAAATGTACAAGTATTGTACACATAGACAATTGTGTGACATGATGTTCAAATAAGGTCCGCAAATTTTTAAGGTCAAAGAAAAACACCTTTTAAAACAAATTCCTACAACACAAAGTCGCGCCATTTTTGTGTGTGCGCTCTGGCTTATTTTAAACAACGTAAGAATATTTTGAGAAGGTTAGATCCATGACACATAAATGAAACTGGTTCACATTCGAACTCTATGCCCCCGACATTATAGTAATGACATGTTTGGTAAGGAAAAAAAATAATGAAGTGTCGTAACAAAACACGCAGCAAGAAAAACTAGATATACATTTATTGCTATACGGCAGGATGAATTTAGGAGTGATGCTTCCACTGGCATTGTAAAGGAAGGAAAATGAGGAGAAAAGTTGTACCATATCATGGTTGACAAGCATTTCAAACTAGATCACAGACGTAAGACTTTTCCTCAATTTTATTATTTGATCTCTTCATTATTTTTGTAGAGTTACAAGATATTTTTATCATTTGAAAAAATACAAATTTATTGTGTATTTCATTGTTAAAATTAAATTTAATTATTGAGTATTTGAATAATTATTCCCCGTGCAATCGACAATCTAGACTTGATTGTCCACTTTATTACTTGTACACGACACATGCGTTTGCGGTACACATTTTTTAATTAACAATAGACCGGCGTCATATTTAAAAGTTTAGTAACCAAAATTCGATCACCTCAAAGTTCAGTGAGCAATTGAAAACATTTTTCAAAGAATAGTGAGTAATCAAAAACGTTTTCCAAAGCTTATGAACAATGAAAGATGCTTTCTTATATGACAATTTGGTAACTGTGTGACGAGACACTACCTGCGAATTCTGTTAGCCACATCATCAATTTCGTAAGAAGTTTGAAACGGATGTCATGTCGTATTAACATCCAATGTCTTGATATGTTTAGTGGCCAAAACTCGACGTTATACAAATATAAGTTCAGCTATTGTTAGGACAATTAACTCCCTTTATGAGCTAGATAAAATGTATTTTAGATAGAGTAGACTGAAAAATAAAGCACTAATACAAAAATAAGTACTACAAGGAACTCAACCAATTTTTGACTAAATGTATTAAGGATAAAATTAACAATTTTACTTGAAAGTTTGCACCACAAAGTTATATGAACTATCGTCTAGTAGATGTAGACCACACAATAGAAGAGTCGAGAAGAAAGTACACATAGTTGAAGGATATAAATTCATTTTCGAACATAAAACAACAGCAGTGGCAACTTCCTGTTGCCAAACAAAATTACTCGATTTTCTCTAATTGAAAAGTTCTCCAGCAACGTGTTTCATCATTCCTTTAATCTGCTTAAGGAAATATAAGAAAATAAAATACAAAAGAAATTTAAATAATTCAAAGAGCAATATTAAACCAGATCAATAAAAAAAAAGGTACCTGTTTTGCTGAAAGGCCAATGTTTTGTAAATCATCCAGCTGTGAAGTAAAACATTTTTCAAGTTAAAACACAAGAACAAAATGCCTGAATTGCACAAAAAAGACCATTCATCTCAAACAAGTTATGAAACTAGTGGGAGAACGATGACTGCTGGTTTATTTATCAAGAAAGATGAGATAAGCAGATTGAATGTTCTGGTCTTGCTCATCATATTCTGAGCAAAAAACTTTATTTCTTATAACGATTTTATCTTTTTCGTGATTTCTAACTACGAGCACTTAGAAATATGAAAATGGTTGTAGGATTAATCAACAGTAGTCGTAGTGTGAATATGAAATCTCACTTGCTTGAATGGTTCGGGAGTTTCTTCGCGGCGTTCAAGAATGTATGTAGCTCTTTTCTCTCCGATGCCCTATATAAATAAATACATCATATGATACTACTTCATCTAATCTAAAGAAATCCAAGAAAATAATTAAAAACATCAAATATATGAACATACCTTCAGGCCTTTCAGCTCTTCCCTGTAAATTAAATTAAAAAAAAAAAAAAAAAACCAAAAAATATGTTTATGAGTGACACAAAACGTGTGGTAATTCATGACAAATAAGGTAACAAAGTAGATGCATGGTAAAACATTGTAGTCAAGAAATAACAGTAGCAAATTAACCTATACCCTAAACTAAAATAAAGATTTATTGTTCTAACTTTAGTTACAAGAACATTAGTTGTCAACATATCAATCTTTAAAAGCATGTATGCTCTAATATCATATGTCATAACTAATTATCTTCGAATCCGTTTTCCACGTTCAATGTTGCCTAATGGATGATGATTGTGTTCCAAAATTCTAGTATAGAATTTGATTTTGACTTTTTTGAGAAGTGAGTTTGTGAAAAGTGATTTTTTTGGAGAACTTGTAGTTAAAAATTAGGGAAAACTTAGGAGCCACATGCGAAGTTATTTTATTGAGAGAATGAGTGGGTTGAAAATGAGTTGAGGAAAAGTGATTTTGAAAAAAATCAAAATCAAAAAAAGGCTAACAGCTGAAATTGATCAAAATACACTTGAATTTTACTTATAACACCTTCAGGTTAACTATTTTTATCAACTTCGTTATTGGCAACTTGATAATTGGAGTGCATGAGTTGTTTCTAGTTCATATCATGACAGGTTGAGCCTCAGTTGACAATCATTAGCAAATAAGAACCCCGTGATTTGCATTGGGTTCCACCACCAAACATTTGGGTCTAATTAGATTATATTATAATTGCTACCATATGAGTGTTGGAAAATCAAGGTCTAGTTTTCTTAAATTTTACTAGGTTATGAATGCAGAACTCAAAAGGCGTAAATAATAACCTGGGAAAAGGTATGGAAGATTTACTTACTTGTTAGCAGAATTCAAAAAATTAAGGTACTCTTGAACAAGAGAATGCTGCCATGGACAAGGTATACTTAATTAGCATTTAACCAACAATGAGTTGCATGGATATAAGGTATATAGTATCACGAACCTTCACTCCCAAGCTGCGATTGCTGAAAGTACCCTGAGGACTATGGTATCTCTCAACAAGACGTTCCATGACTGGGGTTTTGGGGTCTATCTGACTGCTATATGTAATTGCATTGTCTAAAAACTTAACCCTGGACGGAGTTGATGAACATAACGACCTTAGATTGTTTGATATTTCTCTTAGTCTTTCAGTAAGTGACAGGGCTCCATCTTCATTCTTCTTCAAAGGTACATTTTCCTTGCCCAAGTGACCTGAAGCATTGAATAATATGTAAGAGAAATGATAGAAAAATCAAAGCATTATTCCATATACTTATAGGTTTTGCATCAGCAGTAATACCAGGAGAAGCATCTACAGTATCACTCCTGCTGTGTGATGAAACATCCTGAAAAATCAAAAGCATACAGATATACATATTAGTTCTTCATTAGCGTGTAATAGTAAAATTTCCAAATAATACCAAACTTACAATATTGGCTATTTAAAGCAATAGTGTTAGTAGGGCAATCAATAGTCTACAAGTAAACTAAGTAATAATACCTTTTCAGCAAGAACAATAGCCATATCCTTTGGCGAAATTGGCAATGGAGTGCCCTGCAATTAATACACTGTTTGAGTGTGAAGTCCTTTAAATCTGTAGTAAATTTCAGAATCAATAATTCTTACATTTTCTTTTGGTTCCACAGCAAAATTAACAGCTGAAATAGATTTATCCTGTTTTTGCAGCATCAAACAAATATTCTTAAGGATAATGACAGTATCAATCAAAATTCGTTGTTATCTGTTTTAAGCAAATGCATTACAAGAATTTTTTGATCTCGAAATACCTGTTCCAAGGAAAAGGGTGTAACATCTGAAGCAACAAGTGGGAGAAGCTTAGATTTCGTGGCTGAAGTATCTTCAGGTGGGGATCTCAACTGCATTATATTTGAAGTCTAGATGAGCTTGCTGCTAAATGGAATTAGTGCTTAGTAACTGTCGTTTTTTTTTTCTTTTAACCAAACCTGTTTACCAGTGTGGCCTAGGCACAGGTTTGACTCAAACTAATAAACATGAATACCAGTTGTACACGATGCATTCACTTCCCCTCCTCAAAGGGGGAAGGGAAATTGAGTACTTTAAAAAATAAGCAAACTTCAAACTAACAAAAGTTAACAACATAGTAACAGTTTTCCGTGCTTAATGCTTGAAGTGTATAAAAATCATTAACGCGATATCTACATGTAGGAAAGACAAAAGCAAAGGAAAAAGAAAGAAATGAGAACCTGATTACTCAATGGATTGCAGAAATTAACAGAAAATACCTGCTTAGAATTGTTTGATTTTTCTTCGTCGAAGAGTTTCCTTCAGTGGCGTAAAAGAGAGAGTTTAGTAAAATGCTACATTGAACACTTCATAACTTTGATTCCAATATCAGATGAAAGTAGTTTTACCTTCCTCTCAAGATGCTGCTATCCTTCTTTTTCAACAGGAGCACACTCGAAGCAGTCTGTTTTTTCATGATCAAGAAAGTAGATGGCGTCTTCCCACTTTTTATTGATGAAGGCGCGTTCACTTTGGCTGCTGAACTTCGACTTCTGTTTGTGGAGTCTATCAACACTTGCTTGGCGTTTCGGCGTGACAGAGAAACTAAACTTAATGAGCAAACAGAGTCTTGGCAAAAGGAAGGATTCTGCATTCAATAGGGAAGAAATGAATTAAAAAGACGTATCGAAGTTAAAAGTAAGTTCACAATGTAGGAACAAATAAAAACATGTATACAACTCCTAAAGTATAAAATCCGTACCAAGCATGTAAGCATCAATACGTGACTTTTTCCTCCAAGGGATTCTTGTAATATTCGAGTTAGTTTGCTTTCCCGATATGGCACACGTTTCTCGTCGGCGTTAAGGGCATAGACCACATTCAACATGGTATATAGTGACTTATTAGTCCTGTGACTCTCAGTAAATATGGTTCCATCTTTAATATTTCTTCTAGGATCTTCATAGCCTGATACATGAAAACAGTAATCACAAAGTCAAGTCTTCAGAAGTATGAATACAATTATACAATCTTAAATTCTGTTAAAAGTTTCGTGGTTAAACCTGCTAAATCAACAAAATTCATCTTGCTTGTTAACTTGGTTTTCAGATTGTCATCTTCAGATGATACGTGTATCATCAAGCCCTTGTGGCTGCGTGTTTGCTCTGTTGGTATCTTATGCACAGACTTTTGAAAACTACCCAGGCTAAAGTATATATTGTGGAATTCTTGAATAGATTTCACAGAGACCTAGAGGAGAACAACATTAAGAAAGCACCATAAGTAGATATAATATCAAAACTACATGCTAAATCCTCTATAGTAGAAAAATTTATTTTTAGCTGAAAATCATATTTGCTTGCCTGAGAAAGTCCTTTAAGATGGATTTTGCCCTGAGCACCTTCCAGTATTTGAACCTCGAGATGTTTAGGATCCAAAAGATCATAAGCATGGTCTTGTATCACCTCATAGAGAGATACAGAAACTGACTTCCCAAATTCCATTGCTTTTGAAAGAATTTCAGACATTGCCATCACTGCTAAACCTGGTTTTTCTTGAGAGCCCTTCAATGAATCAAACAATGAGAATACAACGTTTCCTTGAGTTATAAAAGAAAAAAAATCACTGAAAAAGAGGTTTTAAAAACACCTGGATTGTGTAAGTTTTCCCACTTCCTCTTGCCCCAAGAGCAATGACAGATGCATTTCGACCATCCAAGACCTCTAAAATCATGGGTTGTATTTCTCTTGTATATATCAGGTTAATATCTTCATCTTGTTCATAGCAATAGTCCAGTTCGTAGGGATCCTTGCGACTAATACATGATGAGATAAAATTAGGTCCATCGAAAACTATGAAACTGATACTTCTTAAGATTGAAGTCGCTTTTCCTAAACAACCTAGATGCCTAAATAAATTGCAGCAGGACAATTGCATCTAATTGATTAAATACATGGATAAAAGTTAATGTGCTAATGTTCATGGAGGGTTCAAAATTTCATAACTAATCACAAATAAATATGTTTTGTTTATTTATATCCCATTAAAGACCAAATATTTAATCTTCTCTAGAAGTTAACATAAATGAAAAACCCTTAAATATAAATTACCAGATGTTACTGGGATTCTTTGTTTGAGCACAAAATTGATATGCATGAAGAAAAATTCTCGACAAAATCACTATCACTAATTCAATTTCTACGATGAAATGGGCTATATTAATATTTCCAGTGAAAATCTTGATATTGCATGACAATGAAAAATAAACAAGCTGTAGATTAAAACATACAGAAGAAAAAATATGTATGTACCTGAATATACGCAATCAGTCGTTTTAAAATTACAAAAACGTAAAATTCTACTTCAAAATAAACAATAAAAAAATTGAAAACGAAGTTACCTGGTTGATTGAGATTCAAAACAAACCGCAACTTTACAAGATGAATCTTTTTCTTGCAATTTCTTAACGGTGATCCATTTTTTCGATTCTTGGGTCAGATATTGAGATTCTTGGTCAGTGAAACCCCTGATTTTCCCAATAATTCTGACTTTTTTTGATGGATTTGAGCCCTTGCTAACTTTAACACGGTCTGGATCTGCCGTTACTGAATCCATGGAAAAATTTCACAATTTCTTAACGCTGGAGAGATGAATAATAGGGTTAATTGTGTACCTCCGATTCTCAAAGCAATCAAAAAAACAGAACCAGCAGTAGGAACAATAGCAAGGAAGTTATATGGAAACAAGAAGCAGAGATGAATGTGAATGAATATAGCCGTTAAGGTTTATTCAAACTCTGGTTTGAGGCCTCTCTGGCTTCCGCTCCAACGCTCTTAAATTTAAAAAGGAGGGTATTTTCGTCAGTTTGCCGCTGTCTAGCCCTTTTCAGCGTACACCATACGCAGTCACAGTATACATACTGACTCGAGAAATTACACAACTGGTCCTCAATTTATTGTGAGAATAGCGAGTTAGCCTCAACATTTAATAAATGGTCACTGAACTTTATTATAGATTACTATTTGCTCATCGAAATTTAAAAAGTTATTCTTTGCTCACTGAACTTTACTATAGAGCTCTTTCACCATAATTTAAAATGTTACTTGTTGTTCACCTAAATTTGGCCAACGAGAGGAAATTCTCTAGCAAGCGAGACTTTTTAGAGCTATGGAAAAGAGATATGTCTCCATGCTCGATATTTAGGATGAGTATTCTTCCTCGTGATTCTCTCGATTTGCCTCCCTCCCGAAGCATTTTTGGAAATTTGATATCTTGAAGTATCAAGTGTTAGAGAATTAGAAACCCTAATTCTGTATCAATGAAATCGCAGTAAAGAGAAAGAAACAAAAGTATACACATGATTTATAGATGTTCACTTTAATGTGAAAATATGTCTTTTTTCTATCGCTGCAATAATTCACTAAAAGGAAAAAATGTTAACAAAAAAGAAATCATACATTCTATCTTCCTAAAGATCTCTCTCTCTTTTGATGATGATTTTTAAACCCCAACGAGCCGATCGCATACTGAATCCGCATGATGACAATAAGTAGGCTACAACTTGATATCAAGATATCAAACCATTTGTTATGAAGATTGGAGGAATCCTTAGTTTTTACATTAGCGACAAAGAAATAATCTCTTCATATACTTGAAACTGCTTTGCTTATCATCATGTAGCTATCACATTTAATGTGTATAACTATTTTTTTTTCCACTTCTATTCGAGTTCTTGGTTAATTTTCTTGGGCATTTGAATGTGCACTATGGATCATTTGAATGTGCACTATGCATTTTTCTTGGAATACTGAGATTTCAGGTTCTCTAAGTGTTCGGGTGTCTGTGTGAGACCTTTTATTGCAGGGGAA
>CAIGRF010321466.1:13508-30959 GCA_903798235.1 Fraxinus ornus | reverse complement strand
GTTTGGGCGATAACGCCGTCGGGCTTCTGTGCTTTCATAAGGCTCTCATATAGGACTTTCGTACTGGGCTTTGCTTGTTGGGCCTTTGTTCTTGGTCTTCATTTTTGGTGTGTCAACACAACCCCTATCAAATTTCTAATCTAATAATAAAATAAATTTAAGTCCATTATTGACAAATGAACACCATAAATACCAATCACAACAACAAGAATAAATGATTCAGAAAAATGGAGAAAGATATAGCCCAAATATTGAAATTTAACAATACATTTTTCTTCTTCTCCAAATGTCCTACAAGAATGTTGTAGAGTTTGATTAATTGCTTCAACCAAATGAGTATTCAAAGAAATGTCAATATAGACTTTAGAGTCTATGAATGAGAAAATATGATGATAAGGAAAGCGGAATAATTACATAGAGATGTCGATCCCAATGTGGAAGAAGGGGAAGACAAAAATTGAATTATGGCTAAATGGGAATTGAAAGGGGAATTAGGGCATTATGTTTATACACATAAGGATATTTTAGTAATTTACAAATTTTATTTTGGGTAATTATATTACCACTACAAATTTTAATTACTACACCACATTATAATCACACCACAATTAAAATACATTTTTAATAAATACACAACGATAAATTTACAATTATACTCATAATTCAGTAAAAACAAAAAAATGAAAAAAAAACATAATAAAATATTGTGGTGTACTTATTATCAATATTAATCCTCATTTTCTCTAAATTATGTGTACTAAACGTGGGTTCGAGTTTGGACCAGTAAACAACTTCTTGAACCCAACTGAGCACGGATTGAAGAGATAATTATTATCAAATGTACCAAGAAAAATGATAACTCGTGTCAAAATCATGACTACAGAAAGACAACCTTCGAATAAAATTAAATAATCATGGTGATAAATTCTTAATTTTCAAACTTGACAAATAAATTGAAAAAATTCATCTATAAATTGTAGTCAAATAGAGTATAAATTAATTTACCGTGAGGAAAAGAAAATTATCTTACTGCCGTGGAAGAAGGTAAAAGTCGTCGGAAAACTATGAGCAATGAGAGGTTGAGGAAAAAAGAAAGAAAGAAAGAAAGAAATTAGGTTTTATATTTGTTGTGTAACTATAATTTATTTAATTAAAAAATATATTTAAACCCTAATTATGTCATTTTACTTAAGGATATTTTAGTAAATAAGAAAATTGTGGTGTACTTAATAAAATTTGTAGTGGTAATATAATTACCCTTTTATTTTTTGTTTCTTTGTATCTTTAGGCTATCTAACTGAAAAACTAGTTCTTAGGCTTTATAAATAATTCTTTGACTAAACCTTTTTAATGAAATTCCCTTTTAAATTCCAAGTCGAGTTAAGAAGGGAATGGTTTAGAAAAAAAATTAATTGTTGACGTGGCGGTGAATTTGTACTTAACTTACCATTTGGAGTGATTTAATTAGCCACGTCATTTCTCCGTCATTCAAGTAAGCAGATCTACTAATGGATTCCATCTGATGAATGACGGAGTGGAACGAAGTAAAATTCATTGGTTAATGGGACACTTCATGAAGATCGGTGAGTAAGCTGTGATATAGTGTAAAGTTCAACGGCCATTTAAACATTTAAATCGAAAGAGAGGGTGGATTTATTTTGGAAGTCGCTATTTACATCTACTATTTTTATTTATATATCCACATTTAAAAATAAAATTATATTATAATGTTAATCTTATATAAACTTATTTAAATAAATATGTATATATATAATTAAGTCAAAATATATCACTATGAATTTATCCATTAATATTTATTGTCATTAAATTTTTACTAGATCAACTGCTAATATCACTATAAATTGTTTATGATCATGTGATAAACCCTGGACATTAGACCGAGGATATGAAGGATGAGGCACTTGAGCCACCCAACCCATCGTCAACACGACCACCTAAAATCATATCCATAATTGTTTCCACTTTCCAATCTGTACACTTCAGATCGGAAAAAAAAAATAAAAATAAAAATAGGCGCTGATGTGTTGAGAACCAAAACACTTCACGAGTCATAAAAAGGAATTATGAACAGTAAACTCGGGAATTTGACAAAAAGATACGCAGTTATTTACAATTGTGAGGAACTACGAAAAGAAACATACAAACAAGAATATTTTACGGCACACGTTTACGTATAAAATATTTTATTATATGAATGCAGGGTTAAAAATGATCCTGTAGCAAAAAATAAATTAAAAAAGGTTGTCAGACAGACTGAATTAGACAATTTTTCATCTGGAAAAGGGAGAAGCAAAACCCTCATTCTTCACCGTACACTACAACAAATGTTGCTTTTTACGGCACACGTTTACGGCATGCATATACTGTACGCCGTAAAAATAGACCATTTACAGCATGTCATAAATGCACGTCGTAATAAGTCATTTACCAAAAGTATTTACGGTATACATGGATGTTATGCTTTAAAAAGTACTCTTTTACGGCACACATTGATTGCACGCCGTAAAATTTTAAGGTACACATTGATTGTGTGCCGTAAATGTAAGCCCATTAGTCCAATACCGCATATTTAAGCCCATTAGCCCAATACCCAATTACCCAATACCCATCTCACATACTCAAATACCCAGCCCAACCCAATCACCTAAATACCCAACTCTCCTACCTCCGCCTCACACTCGTAATCATAGAGCCTCCCCTCCCGCCACTCAGTTTCCTTCCAGCCCCTGCATCCGCTGCCTCCTTAGTCCTCTCGCCACTGCCCAACATTCGCCATTTGAGTTTGGACGCCACACCTGCTGCTGCTCGCTTGCTCCGTCGGAACTCGACCGCCGTTTAATCTTCGGCAACAGTAGAAGAACAAGGTGATTAGTGTAAGGTAATAATGTTTTTTTTCTTTTTAACACATGAAATTGGCACCTTGCTCTTCAATTGCTCGAAGCCCCTCTTCAATTGATTTTCCTACCAGACTTCCAGTATTGCTGCCTCTGTGACGTCTTTGAGTTTCTTGCTTACTCGGTGCTTTGTGAGGTGTGAATTGCACAATTTCTGGAAATAGTAATATGATATTGCCCTGTAATTTTTGAATTACACTATGAAATGTGAATTGAATATAGTATTGCCCTGGCCTGCCCCTGTGAATTGGAGTTAGTATTGCCCTTTGAAGAGATTTGCTTTGAATTGGAGTTAGTCTTGCCACTGTATGGTTTTAAGATAAGGGTGCAGATTGTTCTATCTTCTTCATCAGAAAACTCGCCCTGTTTAATGTTAGGTCTGAGATAATTAAGCCACCTCACCCTGTAGCTCTTCCCGCATCTCTTTAGACCTTATTCAAGACCACAGTCCATCAAATTTAAGACAAAAAGTAAATCATTCTCATGAATATTGAAGCTTTTTAGGCTTTTCTTACCAACTTTTTGAGGAAGAGCAATCCAATTCCCATCAGTTCTATATTTCTCGATGAACTCCTTAAGCTTAGCATCTTCTTCTGGCGACCATGGCCCCTTTTTGACATTTTCTTTATCACAACAAGGAGCCCTTCCCATCTCTCTCTCTCTCTCGAATTATATGTTGCACAACAATATTTGTTGGCGGTTTGAGAAACTTCTTTATATAGATATATAAATATTGACTTGGTGTGATGGCTTTAGGCTTTATTGAGACACTTTGTTTTGTAAATTGATATTTACGGCGTGCATAAGCATGTCGTAAAAAGTACACCACATTTTATGGCATGCTTAAAGCATGTCGTAAATTGCAACATTTACGACATGCATTGTAACATACCGTAAAATGTGGTGTACCTTTATGGCGTGTAGCTGAACGCCGTAGAACTTACTTTTTATGTCATGCAGCTGCACGTCGTAAAATTGATTTACGATGTTCTATAGACGGCGTAACTTGCATGCCGTAAAAGGTACACCACTTTTTACGGAATGACTTTATATGACGTGCGGTTGTATGCCATAAAGATGCCGTAAAAAGTACATTTTGTTGTAGTGGTAATTGAAAGGGGAAAAAAACAATCTTTAGATTAATTGGAACTGTAGCCCATTGAGAAAAGCAGAAATTAAAGTGGTGTTTATGGCTCCATTGAATTTATTATTTTAAGTTACACAATTTATTTTCATTTCTTTGATCTTAGTACGGTATATCGTTTGTAATCAACAGATTTGAGATCCATCTTTATTCTTCCTCATGTTTCAATTCAATTCATATGCGTTAATATCTTATCTAGAAGTGAGAAAATAAAAAATTAAACAAGTTCAATATTGTAACTTACTAGATTAAGTAACAAAGTTCTGCT
The DNA here is from genome assembly GCA_903798235.1 of Fraxinus ornus. NCBI lineage: Eukaryota > Viridiplantae > Streptophyta > Magnoliopsida > Lamiales > Oleaceae > Fraxinus > Fraxinus ornus. The sequence continues at coordinate 26,632 of CAIGRF010321466.1, read as the reverse complement.
CTCATGGAATCCCATCTTATAGTTTTTAATCTATACAATTAATTATAGAATTGTGAAAAAGATTTGATGTTATATGTAATGAGGATGAATATAGTGTTTTTATAAAATTTTGAAATTATAATATGGATAAATTTAGAATGGGATACATGTATAAAAATAAAGTGGATGTATAGTGAAATGTGATGTAAATGAAAATAATATATTTTTAAAAAAATTAAATCTTAATAGAGATAGATATAGGATAGGATAGATAGATAGATAACAATGGTGAATGTAAATAGTGACTCCCTTTATTTATGTGAAAATGAATAGAAACTGTGGCTTTTCAATTTTAAATATCATTAATCTGGTTAACTTTTCTTTTTCAAAAATCAAGTTCTAATTAGCATTTTAATACCTTAATAATTTTATATTATCAGTGAATATACCATTTATTGGAATAATTATATATTTATGCAAAATATATATGTATTGAATTTCATTTATTCAGATTAACGGTGAAAATAATGCCACCTCAGTATCTATCAACAAAAATGTAAAGAAAATTATACAAGTAGCAAAGTATTAGAGAAAGAAAATAGAGGGAGGTGAGACAAATAATATTTAAATGATACTTCCCTATGCCCATTTATATAAACTATTTTCTCTTTCACACGGATTAATAATTTTTATTTAATGTTATTGAAAAAGTAATTTTTGTAAAAAAAATTTCTAATTTACCCTTATTTAATTTTCAAGAAGAAGTGGGAAACACTATGAACGACTTAAACTTTACTTTCAAGAATTGTGTGTACGTATTTGGATGATTTCAACGAGTAGGAAAATTAAAATTTTTACAATTTCAAGATTAAGTTAAAAAACAAAAAAAAAATTGGTTATAACTAGACAAATTTAAAAAGGATATATTAGTATACGAACAATAAATACATTCCCAATAATAAATAGGACTATAATTTAAGACAATAAAATAATGAGCGTAAATTTATATAAATGAGACGGATAGAGTATATATTAGAAAAAGAGAGAAGGTGTGAGGTAAGAAAGAGAATGAAAAAGTGTGAAGTGTGTGAAAGAGAAAGTAGGAGGTTAGAAAAACAATATTTAAATAAAATATAGGGAAAATTGTAGCAGCGGTCCTAAATCTTTGAGTTTTTTTTGCAGATTTTACCTCAACTTTCATTTTGTGCCACCATAAGTCCCAAACCTTTCAGAAACATTCAACCGTTACTTGAGCAAAATAATAGATTTTGACCAATTTTGAAAAAATTAAAAAGGGCAAAATGATAACTATACAACTTTCTCATTAAATAAAAAAATTAAAAACAAAAAACACCTATTTCCTTCCCAAGCAACACTGTCGACACACTTCCGACACCACCACCACCTCTATGTCGGCACCACCACCCTTGTCACCTTCCCCAACCCCACTCTCACCAATTTCCCCTAAAACGCCACCACCACAATCAAACGAAAACAAAGCAAATGGAGGTGCACTGAATTCCCAGATCTTTTCACCATCCTCGTCAAAATCGACACACATTTCTACCACTTCTTATTCTTTAAAACCCATAAACCAGTTGACTCTATTGTCACTGTCTGCAAAAACCCAATCGAAAAATGGCCGAAAACCCAATCGGATTTTTTAGACCTAGAGCTCCTTCATTGCCGAATCGATTTCCAATAAATCATTGATGCTGCTTGCGGGTACACTGTTTAACTGAAAAATGGGGTAGAGAAACAATGAATCACTGATGCTCCATTCCCCAGAAACGATGAATTTCTTGAGTTTCTTAACTGTTGCGAGCAATTACAAATTGCTGGAGTTCCGCTATTAGAGTGTTGAATGAGGAAATCAGGGAGTCTAGAGATGACCCTACTTGTTTCAGGTCCATCTCGCTCTCTTCGAATTATACGACCTGCTCCGTGGGTTAATTTTTGGAGAAAAATCACGCTTTTTATTCTGTGGTGGTAATAATGGAGAGAAAAGCAGCTTGGATGGGTAAAGGTAAACATTGTATACTTGATAATGGTGTTGAAAATTATTGTTTGAGATGGTGGTGCCGGCACAGATCCAGTGGTGGTGTCGACAGTGTTGCCTAGGAAGGAGATATGTGTTTTTTGTTTTTGTTTTTTTTTTCTTTTTTTATTTAATGAAAAAATTGTATAGTTACCATTTTGCCCTTTTAAATTTTGTCAAAATGGGTCAAAGTCTATTATTCTTGGTCAACTAACGATCCCATTTGGACATCTGCTGCATATTTCTGAAAGGTTTGAGACTTGTGGTAGCAAAAAGTAAATGTTGAGGTAAAGTTTGTAAAAAACTGAAAAGTTTGGGACCGTAGCTGCAATTTTCCCTAAAATATATTAAGATATGATATTATTTATGAAAATATCCTAAATTAACTAATTTTTCTAAATTTCTTTCATAATATCTTTAAAAAAAATATTGTGCCATTCGACACCATTTTAATTTTAATACATTTTTGTCTTTCTTCTTTTTAATCACATTCTTCAATAAAATAATATTACACGTAAATTTAAAACTTTTATTATTTTTTTAACCACACATTCTTAAAAAAATTATTTCAAAATATGTTTTTTCACTAAAATCTCATTAAAATGGAGCTCAAACAAGGGATATATATCACTTGATTTTTGAAATGTCTTTATAAGTTTGTTAGAAGTAAAATTATAAACTTGTTCGAGCTCCATTTTTTCAATAATTCATTTTTTCAATTTTTAATCACACATTCTCCAAAAAATTGTTATTCAAAAATACATTTTTCTCTAGGGTTCAAACAAAGGCATAGTCCTTAAATAATTGTATTTATATATTTTTTTCCCCCAAGATTTTTTGTATCAAACGACTCAATAACTGATTAAGGTTTGGGCTTTGGCCCTAGTCCCAATGCGAAGTTTGTTTGGGTTATTGAACTCATTTCGTCGTACAGTCACGACCTTTTTAATGGGGGAAACTGGAGGGTAAGGTCTTTTACGTGGATAATTTCATAAATTTTTCATAAGCATCTGCATATTACTCAATAAAAACGTAACATTAGATAGAAAATAATGTTATTTTAGAATAATTGATGTTGCAACCGTTGGGATATTACTTATCATGTATAGCGGAAAATAAAACAAATTTCAATTCACACCAAAGAATTTCTTTGTAGTTAAAAAGAAACTCTAATAGAAATTATACATTTTGTAGATTCCGTAAACTCTTTTATTGATATTGGAACACGAACAATTACGATATAAAATTCACAACTATCCAATTGTCCAGTCTCCAATAGAAATTCATATAGGGAACAATAATGAGAAAATTAGAATTTCTCTTTTCTTGTACTAGCAAGATAATGAATTATGTTATGTTCTATTTCCTAAAACCCTAATGACTTATTAATATAAGTCCAAGTGGACTGACTCGTTTCTTAAACGTTATCCAGTCTAATATTTAATTAATCCATTAATTAAACTTGGTCAATGAATTAATTAATCAGGGTCTATTAACAAACAATTGAATAGATTAATTTTTCAACACTTGTTAATTAATTAATTGGTGAATCTCATTATTATGGTTCTCCTTTTGTGTGTGACCCATCAAATTCTCAATCACGATGCATAACGACGTGAATTATTATTTTGACCTAATCAAAACCGATAAATTAAAATACCTCTTCTAATTTATCATCAATTTGCATTCGTTGTCCCATATGACATCTAACAATGTATCATGTCATGTGATTTGATAAAACCAAACTTGTTAATTTACATTGAAACTATAATCATTTTTTTCAATATGATCCGATCAATTACGAAATATAGATGTGTGTCAATCTCAATTATTTATTATATCTTTCATCCCACTATTAAGTCAATGTAAGTCGAAAACTGCTTTTCGACTTATGAGTACATTTTGGCTAAGGATTCGTTATCAACTTAATTGAATGAAATGTAGATCATAATCTCTTACTATCTAACATCACCAAAATATGACTATCCTCATATAAGACACTATGATAACCTCAAGTCAAATGACCAATTTCACTATCGAACGTTATAGATTAACCACTAACATTCAGATAGTTATCTATATGAAATCTCTCCATCGGGTCTCCAATATTTTGTTTTATAACAAAGGATCCACGTGTTCATTTAAGTGTTACCACACTTTAGCTTGTGGGGATAGCTACTTACTTTAAAAATAAAAAAATATCACATGTGAAGGTCTATCCGTAATAATGATGTCCATATCTCGTTACTAATTACGATCTCGAACTATTTAAGTTTCAATCATATGTAATTTGTATCTCACATTCACAACTCCTTGTGATTAATAAATTATCAAGACTCAAATCTACGTATTTTATTATTAATTTATTGTAACACAAATTCAATTAAATAATAGATCTTACTATAAATATGTATCAATTATATATTAAAAGTTTTTATGTCCAAAGTTGATTGGATTTAGAGCATAATACTTACTGCAACGCCCCAAGTTATAGTAACCTACCAAACATGAGTTCATTGATGTTAGTCTCCAAAAACACAAGATTTAAGATTTTTTGTTTTGTAATGGAATTTATTTACTCAAACTATGAAATCACAACATTTTTGTTTTAACATATGAACTTGGAAAATTTATGGAACAGAGAAGTTTTGGAATGAGTTTGTTTTAAAAAAAAAAAAAAGAGACTAGCAGAAACAGTTTTACGATTGTGCAGTAGGTTTACAAAAATTATTTGACCTAGCAAACCTTCACGAAAACTTATAAAATTTTACAGGGCATTATATAACTCATATAAGAACAACATATAAAGACTCGGGGTCTTGAAGCCTACATTTGAAGCTCGAAATTATTCCGAACAAGCTGATCTGCATTTTCCCGGATCTGACTGCCACAGTATCACTAAAATTATTACAGTAAATTCTACAGGACTCCGATCGACCTATTTTCCAGTTGCATATGATAAATAACTCATAAGGGTTTATTTTACAATTAAAAACAGGCTAAAATTTTAAATATACCGACCATAACACCATTTTAAGAATAGTGGCAGAATTCTGGAAATTTTTCTAAAAACAGTGGTTCAAACATAAAAATTTTCCGTTTCAAACATGAATTTAAACTACATTTGGGACACCCCCAATGATTATTAAACAGAAAGTGATCATCTAAATCATAAGAAATAAATTTCTAAAAAAATAACACTTGCCATCCATGCCAAACCACGGCTTGGTCTCCAATTACTCTAGGAGTGAGCATCTCGAGATATACTCAGTATGCTACACATGATATATGAAAATAAGAATCATATATTTAATCATGCATTCTTACATGTTGCCTTCATAAATAAGTAAATCGATGATCAAACGATCCGCTTAAAGTTCTAATGAGTCTCTGTGACCATCAGTTTAACATATATGTACTTAAAGTTTGATGAGCATCTGCGATCATCAGTTTACACATATAATCTTTCTTGCACCAAATTTTTAAGAGAAGCTCTTAAAAAACTTCATATACTAAATGAGTAAATACAACAAATAACATGCTTAAATGAAGATTTAATTCACATATCAATAACTTCACGTAGAGATCTGATTACGCCCAAAGAATAACGCGGTGTTGTAGTATAGCTTTGGGGTGTCGTATCCACAGGGAGATGGAAAAATATTTAAAGGTTCCAAAAAGAATGAATTTGTCCTCTCGAGTTTGTAGTAAATTCAATGTTGAAGTAGCAAAGTTAAAATCAATAGTTTGGAGCAGTGAAGCGTCGGAATTCCCTCAATTGGATTGGATCAATCACATCAATCATTCATGCATTTTCTACTCAATTAGAAGTTTTTGTCCTAACTTTCTAATCGGAGGATTTAACAATACAAACCAATTTAATTCTAACATGATCCTAATGGTTAATCTTTCATTTGCAATGTTCACACGTGGGTTATCGAAATCAGATTCAAAATCGACTATATACTAAAGCATAAAGCAGTAGAGAATCACACCGATAAGCTAAAATAATTAAGATTAAGACCTAAGTAATTACTTCAATCAATCCATAGAAAGAGCATGACTAATCCTATGACCAATTTAATAAAACTAAGCCAATCTTAGAATACATTCATGATAAGAAGAATAAACCATTAAATCAATGTAATCTACAAATGTAATTCTAGAATTTAAGTTTCCTAAATCACATTCCCACATTAATTTATTGAAATTAGATTCAAAGAGCGACTATATATTTCTAACATATAGCAGTAATTAAATCACACCAATAAAGTATTTGAAATTGAAACTTAAACAAGTATTTTAATTATTCAATGGAAGAAACATAATTAAATCCATGAAAAACTGAATAAAAGTTAAGTAAATCTCAAAATAATCCATAAAGAAAGGAAACATAAACCCTAGAATTGTTTAAACAATGAAAAACAAGTTACATGAATGAAAGATGTTGAAATCCCCAAATCCAATTGAGTTCCTTCGTAACTTCACCAATGAATTTAGTTCCTCATGGAGTTTCTTGAGCCAAAAGTATGGAAGAATGGTGGAGAATGGAGAATGATCCTCAATGGAATGTTTTTGGGGTCTTTTTGTAGACTTCTCGCGGCCCAAACGTTAAACAAAACCCTAATTTGCGCGGCGCGGCGCCTAAGCGCCATGGGGGCAGCGCTTGGGCGCTTGAATTCTGTCAATTTTTGGGTAAAATAGCGCTTGAGCGCTAGGTTGTAGCGCTTGGGCGCTGTGTCGCTGTTCTGAATTCTGCGCCTTCTTCAGTATTTTTATCATAACTTTTTCGTCCGATATCCAATTGAGGTGATTCAAGTTGCAGTGTAAAGATAACTCATAGGGCTACAACTTATCTTCAGACGTCATCTTCAAATTCGGTCTTTTTCCATGTCAAAAACTGATCTCAATATGATGTTAAAAATTGATGCAAAGCTTTTCATCTTGAAAGTTGATTTATGTTATTCTTTTGGCTATCTTTCACCCCTTGAACTCCTTGCTTCATCCAATTGATCTCCAAAACTCTTGAACCTTCATCACAAGGTTAGAAATAGGTTTTAGAATATTTGCACTTTAGTCCCTGAACTTTCACTTTCCTCCATTTTGGTCCTCTTTCACTTGTTTCTCCTTATTTCCACCGTATTCATCCATTTGCAACCTAAACCAAAATATAAGTGTATTTAGAACATTTAAGTGCCAATAAATCATGAGAATGCAATTATTAGTGGATGAAAAACGTGATAATTGCACTACTATCAAGATCCTACCTCAATTCGTGGTGATGACGTAGTGGCTACGTTAACTTAAGATTCTTTCCAAAAAAATTTCTAAGGATGGCCGTGAAATTGGTTTTCTGCTTCCCTGCTAAAGTTCTTTTAAATTTTCGGATGGGAAGCCATGCATATGACAAGAAGTTGGTTGACAACATAATTCCATATTTTAGAATTTGGATAGAGATAGGTTTCTTGTTATAGGATAGAAAATATATCTGACTTAATTCAAATCCAAATCTAATTTAAATTGCCTAATCTAATAAAACAACCTCCAAATAGCTTTCGTCTAAACCAAAATAATAAAATACAAAATCACACGTGGCTACCCAAAACTTATTAATTCCTTAATTGGCTTTAATTAATCATGTGCATTTTTTGAATATCAATATCATGGGTCTAACTTATTTGAAATAACGTTTTCTCAAGTACAAAACTTACCGCTTGATATGAGTTTCGAAACAAGCCCAATATCGATATGCAATTTCTAGCTAGGTGAATACTTGATTATTTGTCTGAAAGCTAAAATTCGACATAAAGAATTATTTCTAAATTAGTCCCTCGGTACCTCAAAATGAACCAAAACATGTCAAGATGAAATATATGAAAATTTATTTTAGGTTGTTACACTTACAAACTCTCACTTGCACTAGATCCAATCACTTATGTATCTAATATCATAAGAGTTTACAAGATGATTATGTTTATGCTGCGACAACTTTTTGTCAATAGATCTGCAATATTATCAATTATGGAAATTCGTTCTTTCTTTTTGTCATTTCTTTGTATTATCTCTCGAATGATATGATACCACCTTAATACATATTTGGATAATTGATGAGGCATTAGTTCATTCGCTTGCCCGACGGCTCCATTGTTATCACAATGTAGAAGCATGTAATCAACAATCTTAGGAATTATTCCAAATTCATTGGTGAAATTTCTGATCCAGACCACAAACTTTGTTGTTTCTAAATCAATAGTGTACAAGGCTTTTGCAATTGAATCAACAGTTATTTTCTGTTTGGAACCTTTCCAACATATCACTTAAGAGTAAACTAATTTCTGATGGAGATCTACTATCATTCTATTCTAACTAGAAGTTAGTATCGATGTGTTCATGAACTCTATAAAATGTTTTCAAGATTTTATCTATGTAGATTGTGATGAGTTAAGCAATCTTCTAAATCTATCTCTATAGATCAAGTTGATTCTCTCATATCTTTCATAGAGATATTATTTGACAGTCATAATTTCAACAATTAAAATATAAGGGTGTTTCTTATTAATAATATGTCGTATACATATAATATTAGAAATGCGACAAAGCTCCCACTATCTTCTTGTAAACACACAATTTGTTTTCATTTTTCATAAAATCAAAACCTTTGACTTTCTTATCAAATCAAAGATTTCAGCTCCAAAAGGCATGCTTCAATTCATATATGAATTGATCAAGTTTGCATACCTTGTAAGCTTATTTGGACTCAAAATCTTCAAGTTATGTTATGTACACTTCTTCTTGCAAATTCCTATTAAAAAAATGCAGTTTTGACATACATTTGTCATAACTCATGGTTATGGTATGTAGCTATTACAAGGAAATCCGAATGGACTTTAGCATGGCTACAGCCTAAAAGGTTTTATCAAAGCTAACTCCTTGTCTTTGTTTATAACATTTTGCTATTAGCATTGCTTTGTATGTATGGATGTTTCCATCCATGTCGACCTATGAGTTTTATCCCATCATACCGATCGATCAAGGTCAAATCTTGTTCACATACATCGAGTCCATCTCGGACACCATAGCCTCTTGCCATCTATTTGAATCAACATTTGACTTTGTTTCATAAAAGGTCGAATGATACTACAAGATTTACAAGGAGCTGACGTATCCTTGGAAGTCTCTACTTATTTTTATCAAGAGTATGTCCCTTAGCAGGGTGGGATCATACTCAAGTTCGTCTACTTGGTCGATTATATCTGTAGACTCTTGAACTCCTTCAAGTTCTATTTTGCTCCCATTGTCCTCTCCTATAATAAACTCTTTCTCAAGGAAGATGGTATGTCGTGAGATGAAGACTTTCTACTCAATGAGATTATAGAATTGATATTCAAATATCTCTTTTGGATATCCTATAAATATGTATTTTTTGGATTTAGCTTCAAGTTTATTCGATTCAGTGCGCATTACATAAGCATCAAAGTCCAAAACTTTAATATGAGACAAGTTGGACCTTCTATCTTTCTATAGCTAGTATGGAATTTTCTCAACCAACTTAGATGGGACACGATTTAGTGCGTAGCACATGGAAATCAGTGCATGACTCCAAAATGATTTTGGAAGGTTAACATGGCTTGTTATTAATTACACTATATCTAATAGTGTACGATTCCTTCTTTTAGATGCACCATTATGTTGCAATGTATGTAGAGGAATCCACTGCAAGAGAATCCAATTTTCTTTTAGATAATAAAAAATTCTCCCTTTTAAATATTCTTCACCTCGATCAAGTCTTAGTGTGATAATATATTTATCTATTTGTTTCTCTATTTGTAGCTTGAATTTCTTGAACATTTCAAAACTTTCATGCTTGAATTTCATCAAATATACATGACCATTTCTAAAATAGTCGTCAATAAATATGATGAGATAAGTGAAACTTCATCTAACATTAATTGATATGGGTCCACATACATCACTATATATTAGACCCATCAATTATGCAGATCTTTCACATTTTCAAGTAAAGATGGATTTTATCATTGTGCCTAACAGACATACTTTGCATTTGTCAAATGATTTCAAAATCATTTGACCCACATACACATCTCCATGTAATTCTGGAATTGTATTATCATTTATGTGATCAAATCTGTAATGTCAGATATATGTGTTATTCAGATTATCATTTTTATACATTTCAATTTCTATACTCATTATAAAATACTCAATATTTAGAATATAAATGTCATTTTTGTAATTTACCATAGCTATTAAGATCTTATCAAGATAAAAGGAACAACAATTGTCATTAACGTTAAAATAATTCATGTCCAAATATAAAATTCAAATAATGTTCTTGGTAATGGTGAGAACAAAAAGGCAATGGCAATAAGTATGCTCCTACAAGCAATGCAACAACATTTGCTCATTTTCAACGTGTATGTCAACTTCTCCATTTCGCAGTGGTCTATTTCTATTTAGTTTCTACATATTTATAGGTATGAGATCCATATATGGTATCTAATACCCAAGAAGCTAATGTAGTACATATAAGCCTTACAATTTCTTTTCCAATGACATATAATTCTAAAATGATAATAAGGGTTATTAGATTTGATATTGTCCTTATTTGCTTTGACTGTCTTAGACATCTTGGTTGCTTTTCTAAAGCATTCTTTAGACTTCCCTATAGGAATCTATGACAAGATTTGCCCACTACAAACTTAGATATTAGGATTAACAGTCTTATGCATGTTTAGCAACTCAATGAGTATGCATTTGAGTTTATTAATGCTAAATTCATAATTAGTTATGAATAACTCTGTGGCAAAGATTACACAACTAAGTCTATACTTAATTCATAGTTCATAACTAAACTCAATTGAGGTAGCTTCTCAATGTAGTCAACATCTTCAGTATACAAGCACTGACTGAAGATTCTTCAGTCATTATGCACCGGTATAGTTGTTAGGAAATCTCATATCTTTTTACACGTGATTGTTCACCATTAAACACCTTGAGAAGAGAAATCATGTGTTATCATCTATACAATCATGTTGCTTTTGTAACTCAAGTGGCATAATCGCAAGCATCACAAATGTTGCAGTACTATCGTCATCACTGTATTTATTATATTAACCACCTCTTCCTTTGTCGAGTTATTAACAGGTATCTCTGGAAAGAGCTACTCAAAGACATAAACAATTTTCTCATGCTTGACTAACAATTCTCAGATTGTGGTGCTAATCAAGAAATTTGGTTTGATTATTGGCACTAGTATGCCTCTCGAATACATATGATTACTTATGATTCAATAAATGTAAATAACGAAAGTAAAAGAATAATATAACATGGTCTTTTATTAAATTAATTATGCTCCCACTGTGTAACTCAAATATATGACCATCTCACATAAATTTATGAAATCCATACTCGACTCTCAATGGATTGGGAATTTGTTATATTAAAATTTTGAGTGTACTCAACAAACCTTAATAAAACATTTGGGTAAATACTATTATCAATTTATCTCCATAAACTTCCAGATCATTAAGTTAATAATTGTTTGTCTTCACACATCTTATGTGTTAACTTAATATGACTCTAAAATTTATCTCATTGAATATACTCAACAAAAGATAAATTTTAGTTAAATCAAACTCATTATTCAGAAATATCTAATATTTCATAGTGTCAAGTTATATTCCAAATAGACCAGCGTTGAATGTACTCAATAAATTGGGATCGATTGAGGACTTCAGTTTTTCATCCAACTCTAATTTTAAGAATATATTAGGGTGGATGATTGATTTTAATTAAATATTAAATTAGAGTCCAACTCTAATTTAAATTGAATTAAAATTTTAACTTAGGATAAAACTCCTAAATAAAATAAAATTTAATTTAGGGTCAAAATTTAATATTTAAGTTAAAATCCTATTTTAACGAATAAATTAAAGTCATCAATTTTAAACAGGTTAAAATTGAAATTTCGGGGGTCAAACTTTTTAAAACCTTTTTCAAAAAAATTTTAAAAATTGCAATCTGACCCCTAATTTTAAAATTATAATCAAGACCTTCCAATTTTACAAATTGCAGAATAGGTCCTCTTTTTTAAAAAAATTCCAAACTGACCCCTTTTGTCATAATTGGAGGTGGGGGCCTACAATTTCATAAATTGTATCAGAGGCCCTGCCTCCAAAACAACGAACTCGATTTTGGAAAACCCTAACCCTAAACTTGGCTTTGTCGGCGCCCGCTATTGTCATTAACTTAGTCTGTAACTCACTTGATTAGTTAAGAATCTAATATGAGTAGTTAGATCTCGTTTAGAGGCTGTTTGACAATCATTATTGTAGAAAAAGAATTTTAAATAGTGATATTTAGGAGAACGTGTAGTTAAAAAGTAGGAAAAATTTTTGGTATATGTGTAAAATATTTTATTATGTGAATGTGCGGTTGAAAATGATCTTTACATGCACTTATGATTCCTAATCAAGGGCTTATGACATTTAAGTCTAATGTGATCTAAAACACCACAATTATGACATTGTGAATGAACTTAGGACCAACTTTAGGTTGAGGAACTTTATGTTGCACAAATTCTCTAGGTTCAGGAGCTACTCGCTTAGACATACCAGAGGCAGGATCTGACTTGGTTTTGGAAGATGAAGCAACGTGTATCAAGTTTATTTAGTTATAACATATTGTCAATCTTCTTAAAGCCGCTAGTATAGGATTGAGGAATTGGGCACTAGTTTTCTCAAGGTCACCAGTAAAAGTCTTAACTTTAATTTCCAAGATTCTTTCTCAACACTTAAGTTATTCAATCTACTACTAGACTCCTTAAGTTGGTTTTCTAGACTCTCATTTTCTAATTCAAATTTATGCAATTTCTTAAAGCAAAACTAGTCAAACTTTTTCAACTTAAGGCACTTGGTGTGTGCTGTCACAGGTACCCAAAAGTAATACTTTAACCTCTAAAACTAATGTAGTAGTGGAAGTAAGGGTCGATTCCATGAAACGTATGTAATTCAATATTTTATGCTTCGTACAATGATATGGGGTTTTTGTATGCAAACAATTGTAAATGACGCAATCAATAACAATG
>CAIGRF010321406.1:0-10683 GCA_903798235.1 Fraxinus ornus | reverse complement strand
TTTTAAATAACGATATGATGAGAAATATATATGTGGTTAAAAAGTAAGGAAAAGTTATTGATATAATGAAAAATATTATTTTATTGAAGAATGAGTGGTTGAAAATAAGTTTTGAAAAAATGTATATCAAATAGGAGCCAAATTTTTAACAACACATTTTATCAATTTTAATCAAAATTTAGTTTTTAGCAAACTGAAATTGTAGTTGAAAAATTAAAAAGCTTAATTTTAATTGCAAAGAAGCCAGTGGAAAACTGGAAATGGGATATCGCTATCTCCAATGCTTAATCCTTGTTTCCACACTCTTTTACAGAGAAAGCAAACGGCGCCATTTTCACTACCGGACTGGAAAAGAGGAACGCTGAAAGAACAAACGAAAACCTAACGTCGTCACATCTACGTCTTTGGTACACCCTCTTCTCCTTCTCCGTATCTTCTAATTCCCCAATAACTGGAAAAATCGATCCTCGAGAAATTCATCTAATTGTTAATATAACTTACCTATACATTAATGAACTAATATCAATTGTGGAGTCAATAGTTGTTTTTCTAATTTCTAAGCCGCGAGATTATTTTCATTTTGTTCAAATTTTATTGAAAATGCTCAACTGGAATAGTTCAGATGCGGATCGTATAATGATTTGAGGTTTTGATGAAAGTGAACTAAGTTAAAGCCTGTATTGATAATTTCAGGCATTGCAGATAACAAGTGTAAAGACAGAGTATGAAGGTCTTCTTGATCGTGTTCAAAAGAGTGTTAATTTCACCTTTTATGTAGGTCTGTCCTCCCCATAATTGGCTGGGACCAGTTACATGGAGTTGAGTGACGCTTTGCAGATGCTTCCTCCTCCACCTGGGAGTTTCATTGACCGTGAGGAACTTATTCAACATGTTGGGGAGTTTGCCATATCCCAGGGATATGTTGTTACCATCAAACAATCCAAGAAGGACAAAGTTGTAGTCCTTGGTTGTGATAGAGGAGGTGTTTATCGAGATAGGCGTAAATCCATTGAGGAGGCCTCTGGCGAACATGCACGCAAAAGAAAATCTGGCTCTCGACTTACAAACTGTCCATTTGAACTTGTGGGTAAGAGGGAGGATGGTCTGTGGGTACTTACTGTTAAGAATGGTTCACACAACCATGAACCAATGAAGGACATCTCCGAGCATCCCTCTGCTCGTCGCTTTAATGAGAAAGAAGTTGTGTTAATCAAAGAGATGACAGAAGCGGGTCTAAAACCACGCCAAATACTAAAAAGACTAAGACAAAGCAATCCTGAACTCTTATCAACACCAAAGCATGTTTATAACATTAAAGCCAAGCTCCGGCAGGGGAACACTACAGGTTCAGTCTCCTTTATAATACTTTGTAAAATTGGGTTTTTTAACATTTATGCGATTTGATTATCTGATTTATCCTATTCATGGTTGGAGTAGTTATTATCTATTAACTTATAAAATACCAGGATATTTACATTTATCTGAGAGAAATTATCATCTTTTCACCACCTTGTGTCAGCCTTTTGCACTTTTATAGTAATCCATGACCTTCGATCAATTTAAGTGTCAATTTAAGTGTAAACCTCATTTTCTCAAGGAAAGAAGGATTTTCTTCACAATAAGAAGAGATTAGGTTGGCTCAGCATGGTGCCCCTAAGCACATAAGAAGACATGAAAGGACCCCCACATCAGTAGGGGGTACACCAGCTATATCGTCCTACAAGGATGATAGAAGAGTCTATCTCACAAGCAATGCCTATTAAGGTGTTTGTTTTAATAGATTTTAGCACTCTCTTGAATCAAATTGACTGCATGATAGCGATCATACATATTTGTAAAACTTTACCAGCCTTTCTGTTTTCAGATTCCTAAAAGCTAGTAGAGAAAAGCTATCTAAAAGCTTGAAAATTAGTAATCTTCCAAAATGGCAAAAACAATCTGAGCCAGATCTCTCAAACAGATTTTCAAATTAAAAACAAGCATAAATCATAAACGTTTTTCATTGCTTTTCCAACACATATCACTACTTATGGGGGTTAAACTCTTGGGTTTCCTCCAACAAGTAAATGATGTTTTTATCACGATTAATATCATGCAGTTATGCATGTTACATTCTTCATGTTTTGGGTTCTACCTCTCTCCCTTTCGGTTGCCCTCCCTCCATTCTTTTTCCCTTGCACACCCGTTTGTCATTTTCTCATCTGTTCCTTTTTCATTTGCTTTTTTTCCTCTTTTTTTTTTTCTTTAGAGCTGGGGGACAATGGGTGCATGGCAAGAATTTTAAATCATGTGTCCTAGTGGAGACCCCAGATTTATTTATTTGTATGTATATTCTGAAGATGTTGAGATGCTACATAAGTAGTGAAACTCCTCGTGACGAAACTCTTTTATGCCGGTGATGTAGTGAGGAGATTGAAGACATTGAGACCTCTTACAGCTGCAGAAGGAAACTCCGAGCCTTCAACATCGACTGAGTCATCATGGAAGAAGCGCTATCCCCCAGTAATTTTACACACTCCAACTTGGTTGTTTTTCTGTATACGCTTTCATTTTGGAAGGTTGGGAGTGTTGAGGCAGCAGATATTTTTAATTATTAGTTGTAGTCAGCAATAGGGGATGTTGGGTTTCTGATACTGGCCATAAGAATGAGTTCTCGAAGTCTTAAAACCACACATTTATGCTGGAAATGAAATTCTCGGGCAAAATTAACCATGGAAAAAAAATTGCTTAACAGAGCATATGTTTGAAAGTTTTGGGGAATTGCTGCATCTCTTCAAAAAGAATGCCCTAATCAAACCCTCCTTTTTAGCACTTCTAGTTCGCACGATTCTCCACCTTTTACTTTATATCTGCAATTCTGTTTCCACCAAATAGATTTACCTTCCTCCCAAAAATGGATATTGTTGCAGGAATTTGCCCTTGTGTAGATAGGCAACCCTTCCTATAAATGCTTGAGTAAGTAATCACCAACTTCACATGCTGACATGGTATCCAATCTGAATTATTAATGATATATCTTGCAGAGGGTCCCCAATCTCATTGGTGGTAGATTTGTTAACTCACAATCATCAACGTCTATTGATGTGTTAAACCCTGTAAGTTCATAACATTTTAGGAACTTTGTCTGTTTTCTTTCTATCAGCTTTTAACACGTATAGTTTCCAAATGAATTATAGGCTACACAGCAAGTAGTCGCTCAAGTTCCTTTATCGACTGTTGAGGAATTTAAGGCTGCAGTATTTTCAGCAAAAAGAGCTTTTTCATCATGGCGGAATACACCAGTTGCAACCCGTCAACGTATCATGTTCAAACTTCATGAGCTTATTCGGAGAGATATTGTAAGTTTAGTTCTACTCATTGATTTTTTTTTCATCAATTTTCGAAGGTTGATTAATAGGACACACTATAATTCTGTTCCAGGATAAGCTTGCCAGCATTATTACGACGGAGCAGGGTAAGACATTAAAGGATGCATTTAATGACGTGTCCCGTGGGATTGGTGAGCACGTTTATCTTCTTCTTGTGTAATTCTCCTTCAATTAAATTTAATTGGATCTAGAGTTGAAAATGGAATGCCTTGATCAAACATATTTAGTTGGAATTTGATTGAAATAGACACGAGAGAGATAATTGAATTAAGCCCATGTGTAGCCCAAATTTTTTAATACTCATTTTCAACCACACATTTTATGGGACTCACAATTTTTATCAACTTTTCAACCACCCACGTTTCATTAACTTTTATTGAAATCTACTAAAATCTGATTTTTAGCCAAACCAAACAGGGGCTAAAGCTGGCAAGATTGGTGAAGTTCATTTATTAGCCAAAGGGCTTTCTCTAATTACCTAATTGTCCATAGTCCATAATGTTTAGAAAAGTGGATAGTCTGGATGACAGTTACCAGTAAATAAATATAGAACTGGTCCGAAATCTTCTCCTTGCCTAGTTAAAGCAAGCAAGAAAAGGAAGGGGGGGGGGGGAGGAGGATTCAATATGTTCAAAATACAGTGTTAACAAAAATCAACATTCTCTCAAGTGTTGCCAGATCTTCATTTCCAATAGTTAACATTTTGTTTCACAGAACTGGTGGAAAATGCTTGTGGAATGGCAGTATTGCAGATGGGGGACTTTGTTTCAAATATATCAAATGGAATTGATAGTTATAGCATTCGCGAGCCTCTTGGTGTTTGTGCTGGAATATGTTCTTTCAGTTTTCCCGCCATGATCCCATTGTTGGTAAGCTGTTATTTCTATTCAGTCATCCATATGCCATTAGTTGTTTATTCAGTATGTTCACTTTTATTATTGAATACTAGTGAGCTTTTAAATAGTTTAAATGCCCTTGCTAGAATGGAATATAGTTCGCAGGAGATGCAAATGATGCATCCTAAGATAACTGCTTAATCAAGTAGAGTTAGTGCCACTATGTTTGGATGTGAATTGGGATGGATAATTATGAAGTACAAAATCCTGATGGGGGTGAGAAAAGTGGAGCTCTTGTTGGTTACCATACATCTACTAAAATCCTAAACTGGACAGTGCCTTAGTTTGAGAAAAATGGAGTGAAAAAGATACGGGAACTGAGAACATCTGGGAAGGCATGTATCTTAAATTAAGATCTCGCCTAGGATCATTTGGTTTAATTTTCAGTTCTCATTAAGTTACGAATCTCACTTCTAAAAATTGCTATGTTATTCTTTAGGAGTTGAGTTTTTTTTTGTTGAATTTTTTTTTAACTCTTTTTGCTTTTACAGTTTGTCCAATGATCGCTTGCATTCTCTTCTTGTTCCTCTTGTGTTTTTTCCTTAAGTGTTACAATTTTATTGCAGATGTTTCCAATTGCGATCACATGTGGCAATACCTTTATTTTAAAACCATCAGAGATAGCTCCAGGTAATAACTAAAGGATGCAATGAGTTTGAAAAAATCGAGACATCTTTAGTTTAAGATATGTTTATCATTTTGATTATTTTCTTTATAGAGTTGTTCTGCGAAATGTTCTCTCAGTTTATAAATGTATTTGTTTGTCAATCAGTCCCTTGTGCATACTCGTATATTTTCTACTCTTTCCTTCATTCTTCGTTCATTTGTGCTCTCAGGGGCATGTGTCCATCTTGCTGAGTTGGCAATGGAAGCTGGTCTACCTAATGGTGTCTTAAATATTGTTCATGGCACCAATGTAAGCTTTAAGTTTGTCATTAGTTAAAATCTGTACTTCTTGATATCCTTGTATTGAAATGAGTTCAAGGGATGTAATCATTTCTGGTACCATTATCTGTATGCCATTGAATTTAATATTTGGATTTTTGACGTATTGGAGTATGGTATTGCCAGAAGGTGCAGTTGCCTTTTTTTCCTAATTTTACTCCTTTAGACTGTGTGTTGAACCACATGACATCAACCTACTTTTATTGTTTGATGCACTTAAATGATTATTTTTTGTTTTTGACATCTGTGCAGGACATCGTTAATGCTATCTGTGATGATGAAGATATTAAAGCTGTGTCACATGTTGGTTCAGATGCAGTAAGTTTTTGCACAGCAGCAATATTTGCTGGATATCATTGGAATGACATTATGACAGTCATATAGAAGTTAATGCAGGAGTTGGAATGTTCTTTTAGGAATGCTGCTTCAGAATGTGATTTGCATAGTAGATTGTGGAGAAAGGAGTATAAGTCTATAGTGTTCCTTTCCGTGTACATGGAGAAAGACAGTAAGAGGATGGTGGTTAAAAAGAACTTACCTCATACGTTCAAAATGGATTTCATTCTCCTTGACATCACTTGATATTCTGCCTCAGAGTGCTTAAATGGTTACTGTTGGGATTATCCAACCATTCTTACAAGTCACATAATAATATCTTCACTATTTTATGCAGGAAGCGTCTTTTATAATCTACCTGTTCCAAAGCCCTGACATCTTTTCTTCTGACCCCTATACAAATATAAAAAGATCCAAATTTTGGAACCTTATCCCCTTCAGCGGGTAGCCTAGTATCATATATAATATGACTGAGTGCTTGTTAGCATACCTGCGGCTCATTGTCACATGTGCACTGACATCTTGGCCTACATCATTTATGTGGCTTTGTATGGATACATTGTGGTGTATAAGAGGTGGCTTACACCTCTTCTAGAGGTGTCCCCAACTGTGTGAAGTGAGCACTTGGTAACTTTTCAACGCCAACCATTGCATACTTTTGGCTAGTGCCTCACTTACTCCATTGATCATTGCTGTTCCCTTACTCACTCCATCCTTACTCTGTGAGTGATCTTGAATTAATAATCCACACTCTAATGGCATGCCAAAACAATATACTTCATCCTATGTATTAGGTTATGGTGTATCAGTAGACACATCTTTTTAAATAATGCACAAGTTTTATGGCCCTCACTTATCTTGCCTTATATGAATTATTTTGTTATGATTATACCATTTATTTACAGGTTAGTTATATCCTTACATATTTACTTTGTCTGTTTCCAGCCGGGGATGTATATTCATGCTAGAGCATCTGTCAACAGTAAGTGTGTTCAGGTAGAGCAGTTCTCCAGTTTGGTAGCTGCGCGTGCTCTAGTTGCTAGAGAATAGTTAGTGTTGGTCTTTTGTTTTCTGGATATATCAAGATTGTTCAGGTTGTTATGCCTTAGTTAATTGGCTATTCTCTTCAGATCAATGTTGGTGCCAAGAGTCATGCAGTAGTGATGCCAGATGCGAACATGGAGGCAACTTTAAGTTCTCTGGTTACTGCTGGTTTTGGTTCTTCAGTACAAATGTGTACGGCACTCATCTTTGTTGGAGGCTCAAAATCTTGGTATTATACTTATTCTCTTTAGTTTTGCATGATTATTTTGTTTGGTTCTGTTGAAATTTGTTCATCAGGGAGAAAAACCTGAGCAATCCTGCTTATCCCCAAGGTAGTTTGGGTTGAGAAAATTTTATTGTGGTCTAGCTGAAGTGTGTAAATTTTATTGTGGTCTAGCTGAAGTTTGGGAGAAAAACCTGAGCAATCGGCTTTATCTCCTGCTTAACACAATTTTCAGTGGTCTAGCTGAAGTGTGTAAATTTCAAAAAATTATGGAGCATTCTACATATTACATTTTTGTGGGAGTTAAATAATTAGATTATAGTTCTTCTTCAGTAGCCTCATTTTTACACAATAAGAAGTGTAGAACTTTGCCTAGATCATCATTATACGTGTATGTGTTTATATTCTTTAGCAGCACTTATCACTTGGGGGGCTATTCTGGTCTTATTTGATTATTCTGATTTATCTTAATGTTAGTTGACCAACTGTATTCGATTAACACTTAACAGTGCTTTTTATAATGAGCTTGGGAGTGGAAATTCGATTTATTAGTATGACAGTATTCTAATATCCACCCCAGGGAAGATAAGTTGGTGGAACGCGCCAAAGCACTCAGAGTAGATGCTGGAACTGAACCAGGTGTGGACATTGGTCCAGTGATTAGTAAGCAGGTGTGGTCATAGATATTGTTCCTTTATCCATTTCAAATAAATTTGGATAGTGAGGGTGCTATGGCATTATGAAATGTTTTGCAATTGTTGCTTTTGGTAATACAAGCAAAGCTATATTGTCTATTGTCTATCAGTTCTCCTCATTCTGCTTATTGCCTAGTATATGTAATGTGCTATCTCTGGTATATGTAGGTTAAGGAACGGATATCCAGGGTGGTGCAAACATTTGTTGACAATGGTGCTCAATTAGTCCTCGATGGGAGAAAGATTGTGGTATATCTTCCTGCTCTACATTTCTACTTTTTCAGATGCAGTATGCATATTGATACCTGATGTGTGTTTATCAGCTGGCTTATCCTAGTACACACACTCAAAAGAAACATAAAAAGCAAAAAATTTAGAGAAACTAATTGAAACTATTATTATAAATAAATTGAAGGCTGTAAAAGGAGCAATAATTTGGCGCACATTGCGTGTACAGATTATAGAGATGCCAGACTGAACCTTAAGAGAGACAAATAAATGTTTATTTGTATTTTCTTGTTGGCCTTCATTGGTATTATAGTTATTTATGAATTATTTCCCCCACTAGTGTTTTACTATTAATGAATGAAAAGTATGAGTCCATTTATTTATTCTTACTGTTTATTGTTGAATAAAATAGGTTCCTAAATATGAGCTGGGAAACTTTGTTGGACCCACAATCTTGACTGATGTAACGGAAGACGTGGAGGGTTACATGGTATCTGGTCTCTTGTTCTGAGAACCTTGTGTATAGTTTATGAGCATTGGCAAGAGGAAATGCAAACCTTGATAAATTTTAATCTTGGTGTCTGCAGGGGGAAATTTTGGGTCCAGTTCTTCTTTGTATGCAGGTCGATCTATTATTTTACACACATAGCATTTCTAGTTTGTAGCTGCTTATATCTTTATGTTCAGTCACATAATTGTTTACTTATTGACTTCTTGTGCTCAGGCTGCAACTTTAGAAGAGGCAATAAGCATTGTAAACAGAAACAAGTATGGCTTCTTCTTGGATATTCATGAGTTTTTGTATCTTTCGTATATCAGTTTTCGTCTGATTTAAATTGTTCTATTTTCTTGGAGTAGACATGGAAATGGAGCTTCCATATTTACATCCTCCTGTGCTGCTGCAAGGAAATTTCAGAATGAGGTTGAGTCTGGGCAAGTAAGTTCGTTTTTCACCATGTTAACTATCTTCTTTAAGCGGTCTGAACAACTTATTTTAACTTTGAGCTCTGATATGAACTTTGAACGGACTCAGATTGGCATCAATCTGGCTGTTCCAACACCGTTACCATTGTTCTCATTTTCTGGGTCCAAGGCATCTTTTACTGGAGATACCAATTTCTACGGTATAACATCTTCGTTATACTGAAATGCACTTGAGCAACTGTCGATCTATAATAGTGCTTTGTTCCTAATTTGTAAATGGTATTCCCACGAGTTGCAGGTAAAGTTGGAGTTCAATTTTACACCAAGATGAAAACAGTAACTCAGCAATGGAAAGACTTTTCTGGTAATGGAACATCTGCGACCATAATGTCAAATGATCGGCCGAATAATGGTGAAGAACAGAATACATTGCAGTCACTAGATTTCCCAAGTAACGATGTTGTATCCCTGGGATTGCATTTGAGAGATTTCTCGAATAATGAAGTGGTATCGCTCCCATTGCATCCTAATGATATTCACAGCAGGGAAGGGGTGTCTATACCGTTGCATTCAAAGGATTTTCCAAGTAGTGAAGGGGAATCTCTTGCTGAACATTCAAGGGACATTCTGAATTCTGATGGAATATCTTCAGGGCTAGCATCATTGGACGGATCGCACTGGACGCTAAACTTTTAGTGCACATTTGTATTACGAATATAGTATTAGCGAAAAAGTACAATGAACAAGATTTTAGCTTGTTTTCTTCTTTAATAATGTTCACAGTTATCAATCTTCTGCGCTACAATAATTCAAAAGATATAATTGAACAAAAAGAAAGATTAGGTGCATCTGCACACATCTGTGTGATTTGTTTTATTGAGCAATTTCACTGTCAAGTGCATATTTCAATTCAGAATAATCTATTAGGATAATCACCAATTGAAAGTAAATTATTTTGATAATAGTCTTTAGATATGACTAAGAATGTGAATCGAGGTCTCAATCCTGTCCAGGAGAAAGTAATGTTAAGGGTCTTTTTGTTGTAGAATTTTTTCGAATAGATTTTGTAAGAAAGTTAAAAAAAAAAATGAGTGTCCACGTATAAAATGTTTTATTTAAAGAATATGTAGTTTAAAATGAATATTAAAGAGTTAGAAGCTAAATTTGATTTGAAAATAAAACTAGGAAGTTAGAATATTGAAAAGTTAAATATGAAACTTGCCCAATTATATATTTATATTTATTGGTCAGCCCTTGAATTTGTTCCCCAATAGTCACCAGTTCGAGTTTTGAGCGCTGAGGTGAGTACCCGATTGTAAATTTCAGGGTGCCGTGGGATTAGTCGAGGTGAGGGCAAGTTGATCCGGACATCTACGGTTAAAAAAAAAAATTATTTATTTATATTTGATATCCCCTAGGGCCCACTGTTATCTATAATTACGTAGAAATTCTACTTATTTTCAAAATAAATTATAAGTAATTGCCAGCTGATCTCTATCTCCTCAGAGGCATACACTACGGTGAGGCAGTATACAGCCAGAGGGTGGCAACGGGACTACTGTTTCATCAAACATTCGCGATGGTGGTGCTGAAGCTTGCACTTCAACGAGGTATTTAATTTAATTCTTGAGCTGTTGAGCTTGTGTATAATTTTGTTGTTTATCCGATCATTTGATGAATATGGGTATTGTATGCGTTATAGCGAATTGGTTGATTAAGTTGCAACTTGAAGCCCTAAGCGTTGATTTGATTATTGTTTACGTGTGTTTATATTTGCGTCTTGGTGTTTCTTTAGTTAGGAACGTGAGGCTGTTGAGTCCTCGGATATTTGCGCTTGCGAATTCTCAATTTTCAACCGGGGTACTTTTTAGTGAGGAAATAGTGGAAAATGCCCACCTCACAATGTCACTTTTTCAAAATAGCCGTTGACTCGTAAAAACAAAGTAAAAAACTCGAAAAGATCATTAAACTTTTAAAACAAAAGAAATTTTCACTTTTACCCTTCACTTCCACTCCCCACTGAA
>CAIGRF010321364.1:23950-39672 GCA_903798235.1 Fraxinus ornus | reverse complement strand
ATTATTCCGTTAGATTTGTCATTTTGCAGTTAAAACAATAAAAATCCGTTAGATTTTCCGTTAAAACAACAAAATTCCATTAGATAGCCACTTTATATATAGAATATATATATATATTGTCTTGAATGGAGGGTTCTTTATGTAAATATTCTATACTAATGACTTTTAACAAGATGAATCTTTTCATTCAGGACACGTGTTTTTAGAGTTTCATTAATTTTCGAGGATAAAGAAATGGTAAGTTTGGACTGAAGAGAGTTGAGAGAAGATAAATTCAATTTTGATCCACAACAAGATGATTGCAATCTCATAATGTGGTTACTTTCTCCCTAGTGATGATAAACAATCGACCTTAAATAGTTGGTGTCAAAGTTTGTATCGCCTCGCTCTCTCATCATTATGCAATTGTCAACTCATATTGAGTCTATTCACATTGCTGAAAGTGTGCGATTTTAATGATCGCATATGGTGTCAACATTGTAGGGATATCCAAAAAAAAATTGTTATGTGTATATATATCTATAATCATATATTTATAATATTTATTAATTTTAAAGTTTTATTTATTTTATTATCATGTTAAGTTAAATGACAATATTTAGGAAAAAGAGTAAATAAAATTATATTAAGTTAATATTTTTTTTTAATTTAACATACTATTGAAAAAAAGAATATTTATTTTTAAAATTTTAAACTGTCTTGCTTTCAAAAAAAATATTTTAAGTTATCTATCTTTCAAGCTCAATTTTAAATACTCTTCAATTAACTTCATCAATCAATTACCAACCCAACAAGATAATAAACAGCTCAAAATTCAAATGATTAAAATGAAGAATCAAAAGCTAACCCGATATCATTTTTATCCACTTCCTTCCCTTCCACCATTTAATTCACGAAAAACAGTCATAGAAAAGCAAGTGTTTTACTGTCCTTCGCTTGCATCATTGTTCATCACAAGATCCTTTTAACAAGAATATATAAACATGATTAATCAATATTTTCAATAAAATCATGAAATCTACATATTCAATTGGAATTAATTTATTTTTATTTTTCACAAATTAAATTCAGTTCACTTCAATAATGTTGAAATTTTCACGTTACTATTCATTCATCAAAGAATGCGTTCGAGAACTGATTTGACCTCATTTCAATAACACATTCTTCAATAAAATAATATTACACGCAAACCAAAATCTTTTTCTTATTTTTTAACCATATATCTTTCATCATACACACTATTACAAAATGCATGTTTTGAAAAAAAAAAAAAAAAAATGGGACTCAAACAATCCCCATAAACTAAGTTTGTCCCTACACGTGGTAGGACTCACAAATTAGTATCCGCTTATTATTTATATATTTTATGAATTCATAGTTTATAAACACGATCAAACAATAGTGTAATCAAATGGCTCGATATAGTTTCCAGATCAATCTATCAATCCCGCAAAGTAAATTGCACAAGGACAATGCTATTTATACATTCCAATACTTGTACCTTTGTTGACATTGTCCTTGTTGTAAAAATGTGGTCAATTAAATTATTTGTATAACTCTTGTTGACAAATTTGGTGTTGTCAAAATTCGAGGTGTTAATGTAAAAAACAATTTTTAAAATAAATGAATGTGATGTTGTCAGTGTGAAGTTGTCAATCAAAATTGTACAAATAACATAATAGAAGTGATTGGTTGAAAAATTATTTTTCTTAAACTGTCAAATGAGTTTGGCATGTGATAAAGGGTTTTGCTTGGTGTACACAAACACTCGGGTCCTGCCTAAAAAAAAAAAAAACAAAAAATATTACCCCCCTACTAGTGTGAGTGTCTGTGGGTTCTGTGTTGAACCCCCATCTGTACACCAAACGAAATCCTGCGATAAAATGTAAAAGAGAAAAGCCAAATGTACACAACAGTGTTTCACTAAAGTTTTACCAATACACACAAGGGTGGGACCCACTATAATAAAAAATGAAAAAAAATAAAATAAAAATCCCACCCCCTTGTATTTGTGAACCAACCACCCCACCCTCGTGAACCTCCTTCCGGTGGCCAAGCATGGTTCAATGTAAAATATGGTGTACCAAATATGATTGATTGCATAAAATCATTCATTCTGTGCACCAGCAGGGACTTATCTCATTATATTCTTCAGATGGCAAATCTTGTATAAATATTTGAAGTATACATCTTAATGAGAAAGAGTGAGTGAAATCACACGCGCTCGAGATAGCATATAAACTGTAGCTTCTGTTCATGGTTCAACGTCGGAAGTGTATGGATTTTTGTCTGCAAATTGAGCGTTGTTCTGCCAATCTCTGTGTGTATATATCATCCAAGCCATTCATTTCATCATCACCCCATCTCTTTCACTGTTACTCTTTTTTTCCCTGGCCTTTAAACCCATCATCTCTCTCTCCCCCTCCCCCTCCCTCTTTTACATACACACTGCTTCTCTCTCTCTCTCTCCAAACTTGTATATAGACAAAGCTTCTCAGTCCAGTAAACTGTTCATGGCTGAGCGATTTCAACCATATCATCTCCCACAGCAAAGCAGAAGAGATAAGCTGAGAGTTACAGCTCAAACCCGACCTGGATGCGTAGAAAACGTTCAAGAAAGTGCAAATTTAGTCCATCTCTACGATCCATCTCTACTGTCCTCAGATTTAATTAACTGTGCTAACTTACACCATCAACGCCTCAATCTTGGCACTGCACCCTGCAAGCAGAATTCAAACATAGGCACGGTTTCTGGTTACGGTGGTGTTAAAGAAAAGGGCATGGATTTGATGGGTTTTGTGGGGGAAGAAAATACGATTCCTACTGCCGCTTCATCTTCTTCTTCAGCTACAAATCATTTGTATTTGGATCCACAATCATCTGTACAGTTAAGCCCTAGTACTATTGAAGATATTAATGGCAGCCCATATATTTACACACCCCAATGTCTCAGAGTTCTTGATCAGTCATTTCATGGTAATGAAGTGGTGGTGTATAAACCTGAACCACTGTCAATAACGCATGAGGCCAACTGTAGTAGTGCAGCAACTTGTCAAGGTTTGTCTTTGTCCTTATCTTCACATGACACTCACCGAAGTAATCTTCCTCTGGAGCTGAATCTACAGAGATATGACTCTTCGATGTTCAATAGTAACAAGGTCACTGGAGAGTATCTGGTTGGTGGCAGTAGTTACGGTGGTGATGGTGAGGGTGCCGATGGAAGTGGAGGCGGAGGTGGGCCAAGCGGCTCCACTTCTAATGAATTATCCAGAAATTCCGTGCCCTTTACTGGTTATGCTTCTATCTTGAAGGGTTCAAGATTTTTGAAGCCTGCTCAACAGTTGTTAGAAGAGCTCTGTTATATGGGTAGACAAATTTATGCAGAAACAATTGCATCTGACTCAGCTTTGTTGGATCTCCCACCATCGGAGAGTTTGAATGGTGATGAGGTTGTTGATGATCCACTGAGTTGCAGTGATGGTGGTGAGCAAAGTGGGAAGAAATCAAGGTTACTTTCAATGCTTCACGAGGTATATATCTTTTCTAGTTCGATTTACATGGATTTCATCTCAATTTTATCACTTATTTAATAATTGGCCATCATCTCCAGTTCAAAGCTACTGTTTGATGTTCATTTTTGTTTTAGTATTTTCCTTTTTATTTCATGTCAGTGGAAATGATTATTTAGTTCAGTCTATGTTATTGCTAGTAGCTAGGTCTTTACTAGGTATGAGTCTTCTACTGTAGATACTATTTTCAATTTAATTTGAACATTCTTAATTTGTGGTGTTGCAAGAATTAGTGGCAGAAAAAGCATTTAACTTTGACAGTTTGTAGTAAAAATGGTTGCTTTGTGCTCTAGATTCTTGTATAATAGGTATAGAGCGTGATAAAGATCTAGAAATCATCTTTTTGGAAAAGTAATAATGAGGGGAATATATGCCCAAAGATTGGTTCCATAAAGGGTTTGACTGCAAAAGATATAGTTCTAATAGGGAGTTAAGGACAATGCCACCAAGTTACAAATGTTTTCTGAATAAAGTCTTTAAAGGAATCCATTTGAAAAGATTAAGTTCTTAAAAATAGTTGTCAACAGTTGGAAATTAATTATATTTAAGCCTTGTTAAGATAAGCTTAATCTATGTCTTAATACCTCTCCTGCTGTTTATTTTTTGTTATTCCCATTGTTTAATCAAGAAGCAGTCGCTACGATTTACAAAAGCGTAATGCTGAGAGAATATGATTCTGTCTCTGGTTCCTTGGTTCTGAGTATTGTTTTCACTTCAGCATTGATATCCTTCTTCGTTTGACATTAGTGATAACATAGTAACAGTTAATAAGTGAAAAGAGAAAAAATGCAACCTAATGACACGATCTATACTGCGTGCATGATTATTCAGATATTGTTTATGTGCCAAAGTCGTGTACTGTTTGTAGCCGTGCCTTCTGGGTGATGCACTTACAGTGTTGATATGCATTAAAATTTTTGAATTCTAGACTTTACCAGTTAAGGTTGATGCAATCATTAGAAAAGGAAAATATTTGTGTTCCAATGGGCTTGATTTCAGTACTCATTGATTTTGTTTAGCTGAATTGCTTTGTGGGTTTAGTAACGATCGCTAATACTTGTTAAAACTTAAAAGTAACATGGGCACCATATCATAGCCATGATACAATAGTTGTAATATGCCGTGTCAAACTCGAGTTTCAAAGTTTCTATGAAACTTGCAATAGTATGGAGATTGTGTCCATTAAGTAAGTGGTAGAGGGAGGAACAAATGGAACCAAAACCTATTAGTTACCAGAATATGCTTCCTTGAACTATGTGACGATATCGTTCATTCTGTTTCTGTCTGTACGATTTTATCATTTTATTCACCAATGGGATCCTGAAAATGAACATGGTTCAAGATGTACATAATAAGTACCCATCTCAGCTTCTAAGTGATTCATTCCATGGCAATATGGGCCACCAATGGTTACTTAAAGTTCTGTATGTTGTTTTGATGAGCAATTATTGTGGCTTTTCTATGGTACCACTTATTTAGAAGCGAAGTGGCTCACAATTTAAACCAAACAGTTCTCTAAGTCACTAGAATGCTGCAAGGGAAAGTATATTCTCTTTAAAAATCTGTTTCTCTTACAAGTGCTCGAGAAAACCATTCTCCTCCTATTTACACTAGTAGTAGGAGCATTCTTGTTTATGTATGTACAAGAATCCCATACATTATTCTAGACTAATACATTTGATGTGTATTCAAGAATCCTATAGATTTATAATCCTTTTCGATCTAATGTATATAATTCTTGTGTACCAACATTCATTAATTTCAAGATTCATGTGTCTCTTCAAGGTTCATTGGTAGGTAATTATTGTGGACTACAAAGTTCTAGGTATCCTCTTCAGCATTCACGACAAGTCAAGATTAAATTCCAAATTCCATGTTCATTGCTAATTCATCGCTGTCATGCTGTTGCAATCATTTAAGAACTTAACCAGACAAAAGTATCTCGAGAAACATTACATCTGCAAAAACTCTGATTAATATTCTCCTGGTATTAGGTTTACAGGAGATACAAGCACTATTACCAACAGATGCAGTCAGTAGTTGCCTCGTTTGAATCTGTTGCCGGATTAAGCCATGCAGCACCATTTGCAACTTTGGCTTTAAAAGCCATGTCAAAACATTTCGGGTGTTTAAGGAATGTCATTACTGATCAGCTGCAGTTCGTAAAATCTCATGGTCCACTAAGTTATGATAGGGACGGGGCTCAATTTGGGAATTCTGGAGGCGGGATTCAGGGCCAAAGACCATTTCACAATGTTGGATTCATGGATCAACCTGTATGGAGATCTCAAAGAGGACTTCCAGAGCAAGCTGTTACTGTTCTGCGCGCCTGGTTGTTTGAACACTTTCTACACCCGTAAGTTTTTATTTACGCCACTTAGCTGTAGATTTCCCTTCATTTAATGTTCTCAACCTTAAGCTTAACATAAACTGTTGCTGTTACAGTTATCCGTCTGACACAGACAAAATAATGTTAGCCAAACAGACTGGTCTCACGAGGAACCAGGTGCACATCTACGTAGATTCAATGGTTTTTTCCCTTCTTGGTATAATGTATTATTTAATGTAAATATCATCCTAAAACCATATGTGTAAATGGATCAGGTCTCAAACTGGTTTATCAATGCAAGAGTAAGGCTTTGGAAGCCTATGGTAGAGGAGATACACATGCTTGAAACGCATCAAACCCAAAAATCTTCGCAAAAAGAGGAAAAAAGTGCCTACAGGCTAAACGATAATTTGTCTACAAGTTGTCCGGTTGAATGTGAAAATGCATCCACCTCGATACCGAGAATTGAAACATTGCCATCAAAACTCACTGGGAATATTGACTTAACAGGAACTCCTATGGGCAGCGAGAGGCTGGCGACTTTTCCATGTGATAATTTGTCACATCATATGGGAATTGGCATGAGCAGTACTGCTGGCGCAAGTGGCGGTGTTTCCTTAACTCTTGGTCTCCATCAGAATGTAGGTTTCTCAGAAACCTACCCCATAAATGCAGCTCCTCGTTTTGGTCTAGATGCACATGGTGAAGGGTATGTAGCAAATGGCTTTGTAGCACAAAATCGACAGTTTGGTAGGGACATTATCGGAGGACAACTTCTGCATGATTTTGTTGGGTGAACATGATTTTTGTTGGATGATTTGATCAGGTAAAAACACAGTAGAAATGAGCCGTTGGCGTAATTGTTAAATCTTTAGTATGGTTTGGAAATCTCATTTGCAGGAGATCAAACTGGTTGTTCCATTTTTTTTTTTTTTTGGAAATTCTCGATAGATGCTTTGCTCTTATTATATGAGCTAGGCCTCGGCTTTAGGGACGTCGGAATTTATGCTCTCATTTCCAAATTATTGATTTCCCATAAAATCTAAATGGTTATTCTTATTTTCTTGGTGATTAAATTCTCTACATATTTTAATTTTCCTTTCTTTCTTTAGTTGTGCTAGATATAAAGGGCTCATTTCAATTTTGGCCAATGAATTTCGTGATTACTCAATTGGATAATTTATTATTGATCTTTTTAACGTCTCGATGAAA
The DNA here is from genome assembly GCA_903798235.1 of Fraxinus ornus. NCBI lineage: Eukaryota > Viridiplantae > Streptophyta > Magnoliopsida > Lamiales > Oleaceae > Fraxinus > Fraxinus ornus. The sequence goes on along the minus strand of CAIGRF010321364.1, from coordinate 32,562 downwards.
TTAGTGAATTTCAATTTGCTTTCAACTCTAGTTATTATATTATCTTTCGTCAATAAAATTAACGTTTGATTCATGTATGGACATAATAAATTGTTGACATGTTAGACACGTATGAGAAGGTTAATATCAATTTTAAGCCCTTTTTTGATTTAGTTAAATATCAGATTTTAGTAGATTTACCTTTAATTATTTGTGTTTCGAGTGAATAGGATTAATCTACTATGTCGAAGGAAAATAATAGAAAGATTGATAGGTGTGTATGTGGTCGTAGATGATTGGATGAAAAAATTAACTTTATTGTAAACTGTCCAATGATATTAAGTCACGTGACATTATGTTAAGGATTATGTCAATGTATATTTGACACTTTAGCATGATTGTACTTTAAAATATTCCTTGAGGATAATTTTGGAAAAAGCAAATTTGTTCATATGATTTTGTAGCCAAAGTCCACCTAGACATTGTTTTGGGCTGTTAAGAGAATAGTAATACTTCGCCCAATAACTGAAGTAAGTTAGAGGAAATTACACAAAAGCAAGGTTTAAAGAATACAATTCAAAATTTAGGTGCAATCTTTTATTATTCATAAATCAGGTATCAATAAATATAAACTCTAAATCAATTTTCCTTTCACTCAAACCCTAACTCTTCATTATTTTCTCTCTCTAAAATCGTTCCCCACATATATGCAGCCATGGCAAACCGTTTCCTCACCTCTCCGCGCCTCCTCTCCCCTTCCCTTCCCTCTCTCTGTAAGTGAATCTCTGCTTCCTCCCCTCCACTCCACTCCCCTCCCCTCCCCTCCCCTCTCCTCTCTCCGTCATTGGTTCGACGACGTAGCGCTGACATAAAGCTCCGGTGCTCGAGACACTACCATAAGCTGAGCTCCGATGAGCTATGCCGAATACAGATGCAGATGTTCCTAATCGCGGTTGTGCTTAGTTTTTTGTTGGTTCTTTTGATTTGATGGTGGCAGTCGCGAAGGTGGTGGTGGTGCAGGTGATGGTTGAGTTGACTTTGGGTTGGTGGTTTGCAGATGGTGACGATCGCGAAGGTGGTGATCTGAGTTTGTCACAGATCGTCGGCGATCTGAAATTTTTATAGCTGCGTGCGACGATCTTGTGGCGGTGTATCTTAGTGGTGTCTCTCCTTGGCTGGTGATGGTGGTGGTGTGATCAACTATTTGGCTGATTTGTGACTAAAAGTAATTTGTGACCAATAAATTGTAACTTACGGGACTCATAGATAAAATGTGACCTCAAAATAATATGTGACCTACAAATATGTGACCACGAAATAACATGTGGTCAAGTAATTTAACGATATGTGACCAATAAATAAATCTATAACTGTAACTTATAATTATGAATATGTGACAATTAATCACAAACTGTGACTTTATTATTTTGAGTTAATAAATATTTTTAATTAATTAAATCTATACCTGATTTTTGAATTTTCAAACTATTTACCTTACTTTTGAATTGAGGTAAAGAATACACCTTAGATATGAACTTTTCCCAAGAAGTTATGGGCCAGTGGACCTACTTCCTTGGACTTTGTGTTGTGCAAAAAAACCCATTAAACGAGAAAAATAGGAACGATAAGATGTGTCGTCTCTGTTGTTATTTTTATTTTATGCCCCTGTCTGCAGATGGTGACGATCGCGAAGGTGGTGATCTGAGTTTGTCACAGATCGTCGGCGATCTGAAATTTTTATAGCTGCGTGCGACGATCTGGTGGCAGTGTATCTTAGTGGTGTCTCTCCTTAGCTGGTGGTGGTGGTGGTGTGACCAACAATTAGGCGTGTGACCAACTATTTGGCTGATTTGTGACTAAATATTAGGTGTCCGTAACTAAAAGTAATTTGTGACCAATAAATTGTAACTTACGGGATCCATAGATAAAATGTGACATGTAATTTGAATGATATGTGACTTCAAAATAATATGTGACCAATTAATTTGACGATATGTGACCAGTAAATAAATCTGTAATTTATAATTATGAATATATGATTATTAATCACAAACTGCGACTTTATTATCTTTATTTAATAAATATTTTTAATTAATTAAATCTATACCTGATTTTTGAATTTTCAAACTATTTACCTTACTTTTAAATTGAGTTAAAAAATACACCTTAGATATGAACTTTTTCCAGTAAGTTATGGGCTAGTGGACCCAATTCCTTGGACTTTGTGTTGTGCAAAACAACCCATTAAACGAGAGAAATAGAAACGATAAAATGTGTCGTCTCTATTGTTATTTTTATTTTATGCCCCTGTTTGACCCACATTATTTTTTTCATTTTCATTTTTCTACTCATTTTCAACCACATATTTTTCGATAAAATAATAATTTTCATCACATCAATAATTTTTCCTTCTTTCTCAACCACATATTCCTCATCACATCATTTCAAAAAAAATATATTCTCTCATTTTAATATGCATCAAACACACTCTATATTTTAATAATTTTAAATTTAAATAATTTTATAAATAAATAAGTAAATGCAATGAGAAATAATGATATTTTGATTTCCACTTGTCCAGCCTTGTGCCGCCGGTTGTCATCCCTAGAGAGTAATACTAAGTGTATATACGATAAATCCAGTGCGTCTCTCAATTTATGGCATGCTACGATTTTTTTTTTTTTTAATAACTAACGTCCACGGTTGCACCAATCACCGATAATCATCTTGTTGATCAAATCAATCTTCTTGTTAGTCTCTATGGACAATATTGTTAACGAATAAAATCTCACATCGAATAACGATGAAAACATAAATCAATTTATAAAAGCATGAACTACTCCTCTTAATAAGCTTGATATTTTAAAATGGAATCTCAAATCTTAAAATAGTATCAAAGCCTGTTAAATTCCAACGAGTAATTCGATCATATTCAGATTCAAAAAAATTGAGCACACGTATTTCAAGATTGGTCTGTTCAAACAAGCCATCATCTTGAGGGTGTATGTTAAGAGATAAAATCTCATATCAAATAAAGATAAAAATATAGACCAATTTATAAGAGTTTGAGATACTCCTCTTAATAAGATTGACTTTTTAAGGTGGAACTCCAAATTTTAACAAATATTGATTTAAGTGAATAACGAGGTAAACATTATAAAATTTAAGAATTAAATATTCATAATTTAAAGTTGGGTCACTATTTGTTACATCTTAACCTCGCCCAAAAAAAAAAAAAATCACATTAAAAAATTATTGTCTTAATTCATTATACCATTGGTTGGGAATTATACCATTTGATGAGAAGGATTTATCTATTTGTACCTAAAATTTTACATAATGTTTTACCTAATAGACACGTGACGCCACGTGTCTATTAGGTAAAACATTTGGTACATATAGCATTACTCGAGATGAGAATGGGGCCTATTTCAAAAGTTTCTCCAAATGTTCCATGACTAAGAATTATTAAAAAGAAGTCAGAAATAGAGAGACATTATCATATACACCTCATAAAATCGTGATAATATCAGAGACATCCCTTCACGTTTAAAAAATCGCACCCTATATTTATAAGTGCGAGTATCACTTTCATCGTGGTCACTTTTTAAGTCTTATCTCATATAAAATTAGGTTGATATACCTAAAATAGCTTGTGAAGAAAAGACGATTTTTTCGACCTATAACACGTGATTTTTTTTTCCTCGTAATTTGTGTTACTAAAAGGTGAATTCTTTATTGTTAAAGATATTTTTGCTATTTTATAATTTCTTACGAAGTTGTTTCTAGCCTTTGCTTTACAAAAATATTTTAGATGAGATATGACTTAAAAAAAGGTTGGTAAGAGTGAATGTGATCATCAACGTCAGACGAGTAACAAACACACCCTCAATGTTCTAGTTTTTTTGTTCCTTATTATAAGCATTGGGTTAAGAATAAATCTATATGTACATAAAATTTTACATAATCTTTTACATACTCGCAAAGTGGCGGCCCCCTATTGGGGGGGCGTCTTGTACACCAAGAATTATCCAACTAAGAATTACCTTAGTTGCGAGTTTAACACTTCTACTTAAAACCATTAAGGAGTGATTAGAGTTTTACCGAATTGTATTAATGGTCTTCCGCCCCCATTACCTTATGCAAATAGAAGTTATATCTGGAGAGACTTTTGCTGTATGCNGGGGGGGGGGGGGATTCAGAGGTAACTCAAGTCCGTCACTATACAAGAACCTTCAAGAGAGAGTGGAATAATCAGTACAAAACCAAGACTCAGACCGGAACACAACACACGGTCATCGATCCACAACCGGATCTCCCAATACTTCCTAAACTATACAAAATCAGAAACTTCACAGCCTAATAGTAAGTGCAGATTTATCGGTTACATTATTCGATATTGCCTAAACTATACAAAATCAAAAACTTCACAGCCTAACAACAAGTGCAGATTTACCGGAACCTAAAACACTGTACACAGCCCACTAAATACACTCAATAACCAAGGCTCAGTGCTGATTGAACAATACAAAACCAGCAGATTAATACAACTCAAGATTTGAATGGAAACCCTCGAAGAAACACACTCAGAATCGCCTCACAGAGAGAATGAATAACGTGTAAAACCAGAAGGCACAAGAATGATGGTGCAGCCAAAGATGGAATATATACTTCAAACCTCAGCTTTAGATCAAATCTAACGGCCAAATAAAATCACGCCAAGTGGACAGACCAAGTAAAAACGCATTTTCACTTCCAGAACGGGTTTTAGAACCACAACTCACATAAATATTGTCCAATTAACGTCACTAAAAATGAATTTTTCCTCATTCGTAACATTCGACAAGGGAGTTTTAATACAATATATCCTCTTAGAAATAACAAATATGTGTGGGCTATTCCATCTTTTCCTCTTTCTGCACAAGCATCAATCCTACTAATTTATTCTTTGCTAATTGCAAAAAATATAGGTTCTTTGTTTGACCAATTACTTATTTCAGCAATGGAATATCTAGACAGTTTAAAACCTAGGGAGAAATTGTGCATTTCACTTACAAGAAGGGAATAGAATATGAACAATGTGTAAGATCAGCAAATTAAATCTGATGTCAAATTCTTGATAAGAATCAATACAATGATAAGCTTGTGGAGTACTAATTCCTTGTTTGTTTCATGCCTTTCGTCCCGTATGGAAGAAGGGTCCATTTGACAAGTTTTTGAAAAGTTAAAAGCTACTTTTAAACACGTTGAATAATTTTATGAAAGTGTTTTGTCTGTTTAGAAGAGTTTTTCGAGGAAGTTAGACCAGCTATGATCAGCCAGTCGTGTCGAAAAAGTGGTCAAGCAAGAGACATCATTTTCTGAGAAAAGAAAGGTTCTTTTCCTTGTCATTGGTTAACACAGAACAGAATCTTATATGATTGCTAATGATAGAACCTTAGTTATCTTGTCTTCATATTAATATAATATTAGTCTCTTTATTTACAAAATATTAACTGTACTATGGAACTTATGCTAGCTTAGGCATTATAAATTCCACTCCTACATGCACATATGGTTCATCAACCTCTTACTCTTTGATTTGCATGAAACTAATTGTGCAAATGTATCTCCTCTTCCTCCTCCTCCTCCTCTTTGGGTTGGAAAGGATCAGGTAATCTGCATCCTGAGGTCTAGATATATGGTTTATTATATCAATTGCATCTAGTCCTCAAGGTGCAGATTAACCCCATCCCCATTCTCAATGCATATATAATAATACCTTTTCAAGTACGCATATATCTATTTTCTTATAGAAACTGCGCGGTTGAACTAATTTTATCCATCCATAGTGAGCTAGAAACAAGAGGTTGACGTACCGCCCCGAAGGTAACATGGCCACCTCTTTGGCCATAAATTAACTGTTACATTTCCATGCCATTTTTATCATCTCTTGTGAAGTTGCAAAAAGAATTGGTTCAAAGCACTGATTGTGTGGACAATATATTTTCACTTTTGAGGACTGTCACAAGTTTTACAAGAGGAAATGTATTCTTAATAAATTTGAGGTCTGCCATGTAATTTTCTTTTTGTCAATTCGATAAATTCATTGCTACCATTAGAATGCTCTAAGAATGTGACACCCATGTTCCTAGCTGAAAAAACATTTTTTTGAACAGGTAAATGACACCGTGACACTCACGTGAGGCCAAGGATGAGCATAAAGCAAGGGGGATATATTTCATCAACACATAAGAATTTTATCATATTCGAATTTTTAGATGAAAGTTGAACTCACTGCTTGAATTTTTTTGAAATAAATGAAATGTTTTCGCACAATTTTACACACTCGATCAAACATCACCCATGGACTTAAAATGTCCAAATAAGGAGTGCAACATATTGTATATTGGGGACATGGGTTTCATACTTACGAAAAGTTAGGGACCCGTAGTGGAGTTTACCCTTCTTCAAATCTACATAAAACACAAGTCGTCTTTCATTTCATGTATTGTCAATTGGTGTCACTTCCATTTGTTGGCAAATATTCTCATTTCTTATGTTATGTGTTCTCTACTAAGAACTATATGCTCATCTTAATATCCCCGTTTCTACTAGTTGCATGTCCTCGGTGATGACATGTACACAATTGCATATTCTTTGTGTGACCTTGAAAAATGTATCTTTCTTTGTGTGACCTTGAAAAATGTATCTCCCACGTGGCTAACAACAACAACTCCAAGTAAGCTCTTCCTACACATTGGAACACACCGTTAGTCACTCGTGACCCTTTTTGATGGTGGTGGAGGCGGCCGTGAGCACTTTGACAGTCAAATTCATAGATGAATGTTGAAGAGAATAATATAGAGGGCAAAGATACTCTTGATAATAGTTGAGTTGCATACCTTCAAATAGCTAAGCGTATGAGTTTATATAGCATTTGAGATGAAATATTGACCGTGCAATGAGGACACACATGGCTCCATCTGATGACGAGAGCATCTCATATCCCCTCCTAGATATCAATCCATCAATCATAGGTTGACGGGTATTTAATGTTGCATTTGATGTTTTCTGTTAAGTACGTTCATGCCTTGACTTTTGGCGTCTGCTGCAGAAAGATCACGTCAATAATCATATAAAAATTGTGTAAAGATCTTTTGGTTGGAAGACGTGGGGTGATGACCATATGCCCTCTTCAACAATGAGCAATCCCCATACCACTTCGTCATATATCATCTGACACATCTCACTTCGTCACCTTTGCCAAGTTTCTCGAGGTAGCGCTTCAACGCATGAGAGTAACGTGGAGTGCGGACCTTGTTTTGTTTAGCTGGGCGCCACGTGGACTATGATATGGAGTCTCGTTATTAGAGGCATAACATTCTTGGTTATGCTTATCTTTAGGAGAAAAAGTTAAAAGTGATTTAGACAAGCAATTCATAATACACTTACTAGTTAATTTTTCATGCTTTTCCAAAAAGAGAAAGAAATATTGCTTTATATGCTTCAGTATTGACTTGTTATTTAGAATATTGGTTCTCTAAAACTTCTCCAATAGCTTTTGAAACACAACTTTTACAGCTACACATTCCTACATGTAGCTATGTCAACGAGTCGAGCCCGAGCCCAAAAATGTGCCGAACTTTTTTGGCCCCGAACCGAACCGAGCCGAGCCGAGCCCGACCAAAAAAATGAGGCTCGGCCCGAGCTTTCTGCATGAGCCTTAGTAGGCCGAGCCCGAACCGAACCGGCTCGGATTTTTATTTTATTTTTATGTCAAATCTACATTTTTTTACCTAAAAAATTTAAAATTTGTACAGTTTACACATGTTATAAATTAAATAAAAAAAGCTCGGGTTCAGCTCGAACTTTTTGTGCCGAGCTTTTTTTGTGCCCGAGCCGAGCCCAACCAAAAAAAATGAGGCTCGGCCGGAGCCGAGTTCAGCTCGAACTTTTTCCGAGCCGAGCCCAAGCTGTCCGAGCCGACGAGCTTTTTTGACATCCTTATCTATATGTTCATTATACTTTGAATAATTAAGGAACAAAAAAATTAATGGAGAATATAAATAATTTTTGACAGTTTAAATTTAATTTAATATTGTATAAAATGTAAATCCACCTATCATTAAAAGATGCTAATTTATCTTTGAAGGATATAATGCCTTTATATTGTGATTTATCTTCTTTTAAATTTTTATCAAGTTTCAATCCGTCAAACTCCAATTTAATCACATATTTTATGGGATCCATAACTTTTATTAACTTTTTAACCAAACATTTCATTAACTTTTATCAAAATTTACTAAATTTTTTATCAAAAACTTTGTCAAGTCACACGCCTAAGATAGTGGTCAAAAGACTCGAAAACGGAATCAGCTGCAAAGTGCAAAATGTTAATACAGAATGAGAAGAAAGAATCTTGAAAGAATTATGTGCTCCAGTTTAAGGACACGACATCGAATATTTTTTTTATTTTATTTTTTATATTACATGAATATGATGATAATTGAAATCTTAGTAATATTCAAATGCAATATTTGTTAGACACAATTCTTTTCCAGCCATTGAAATAAAATATAGCCAAAAGAACCTGATAATTGGATTCTATGGCCAAAATGCCAAATTCTTGATTGAATTATATATATATATAT
>CAIGRF010321364.1:12707-23862 GCA_903798235.1 Fraxinus ornus | reverse complement strand
TTACCAACATAACTAGAATTAGTTTTGCTGAGGTGTCTATTTTGTTATAACAGAATTGTATTCAGTTATGGTAGAACTCAGCCATATATGTCGTGTTTTTCTTGAGAATGAAAAATGAGAGAATCAATTTTTCTCCTTTCCAGATTTCTTTTCTGTAAAATGGTATCAGAGAATTTCATCTAAGCTTCCTTGCTCTGTGTCTGAACATGGCTCGTGGAGGTCAGCAGCACAATAACAATCGGTTCCAGCAATTGACTCCACCTTCATCGTCTAGCAACATGGAACAACGAGATTCAGTTTCTGTAGACAATACTAGCAGCCCATATTTTCTTCATAATGGAGACCACCCTGGTCTCATACTGGTTTCTCATCCTCTTACTGGTCCAAATTACAACACTTGGAGTAGAGCAATGGTTATGGCACTCAATGCCAAACACAAGCTCGGCTTTGTTGATGGATCAATTTCAAAACCATCGGATGGAGAGCTCCTTGCTGGAATCTGGTCCCGCTGCAATAGTATGGTGAGCTCATGGCTACTCAACGCTGTTTCAAAGGAAATAGCAGATAGTCTTCTTTATCTAGATACTGCCCAAGCAGTTTGGACGGATCTACACGACAGATTCCATCAAAGTAATGCGCCCAGAATTTTCCAAATCAAACAACAGCTTCAAGGGTTGTGTCAGGCTTCTCTTGACATCAATACCTATTATACCCGATTGAAAATCTTGTGGGATGAATACAAAAATTATCAGTCAATTCCAATATGTCACTGTGGAGGCATGAAAGCTTGGCTTGATTATCAACAACAAGAGTACGTTATGCAATTCTTGATGGGCTTGAACGAGTCCTATGGTACCATTAGAGGTCAGATCTTGATGAATGACCCTCTGCCTTCAATCTCGAAAGTATTCAATCTGGTGGTTCAGGAAGAGAGACAGTGTACAATCGGTACAGGATCCAGCCCGGCAAATCCCTGGCGTTTCAGACCTCATCGCCGGGTTCTGTCACTACTGGTTTGACGACAAATCTCACTGTGGCGGCTGCATCTTCTTCGGCTAAACTTAGAAGAGATAGACCCGTTTGTACACATTGTGGGCTGACTGGGCACATGATAAACAAGTGCTACAAATTACATGGGTACCCACCTGGATACAAGCCCAATGCCCAGTCTACCCACACAGCCCGTTTAGCCTCGATGGGCTCCCTTCAACCCAGATATAATCAGGTCCAAAATTCTTCAAATCATTTGCAGAGTTCACCTTCTGCAGCTGCTATTATGAATACACCTCCACTGAGCAATCATCTCACCACCGATCAAGTTCAACAGCTGATTTCTTATCTGAGTTCCTAGCTTCACCATCATGAGTTGTTGTGATATCTCATTATTCTCTAAATCATCTGCTATCCACAACACTACAGTGACATTACCCAATAGTCAGACCGTTCAAATTGAACGTATAGGAACAATTAGATTATCTGATTCCTTAATATTACATGGTGTCCTATATGTTCCATTGTTTGCTTTCAACTTACTCAGTGTCAGTGCTCTCACCCTTAGCCACAATTGTAGTGTTAACTTTCTTTCCAATTCATGTCTTATCCAGGACCTCACTCAGGGCTTGATGATTGGGAGGGGTAAAAGACAAAGAAATTTGTATTTCCTAGATTTAGGAGTTGCTATCTGTAATTCAGTTTCTTTATCTTCTGTAATGAGCAAAAGTGACATTTGGCATTTTAGACTGGGACATCCATCTGCTGTAAAACTTCAATTACTCCATAATGAATTACAAATTTCTAGTTCTTTATCTACATTGTCTCCACATTGTCAAATTTGTCATATGGCTAAGCAAAAACGTCTCCCTTTCATTTCAAATAATAATCTGTCTTTGCATCCTTTTGATTTGGTGCACATTGATATCTGGGGTCCGTTTCAAGTAACACAAGGGCTGGTCATCGTTTTTTTTCTCACCATTGTTGATGATTGTACAAGAGCCACCTGGGTTTATCTTTTAGCCTCAAAATCAGATGTTCTGAGAGTTTTTCCAGAATTTTACAACCTGATTTTAACACAATATAATGTTGCTCTTAAATCTGTTAGGTCTGATAATGCTCCCGAGCTTACTTTCCATGAGTTTTTTCGTTCTAAAGGCATAATTCCATTTCACTCTTGTGTTGAAACTCCAGAACAAAATTCAGTTGTTGAGAGAAAACACCAGCACATACTCAATGTTGCACGAGCCCTTCTTTTTCAATCTCAGATTCCTCTCTGTTATTGGGATGAATGTGTACTGACTGCTGTATATTTGATCAATAGAACACCTTCACCTTTATTGTCAAATAAAAGTCCTTTCGAATTATTAAATAACAAGCCACCCACATATTCCCATCTTCGTTCCTTTGGGTGTCTATGTTATGGATCAACTCTTCTCAGCCAACGCCACAAATTCACCCCACGAGCTCGGGCCTCAGTTTTTCTAGGATATCCTTTTGGTTATAAAGGATACAAATTACTTGATCTGGAGAGCAATAGGATTTATATATCTAGAAACGTCATTTTTCATGAGTCTATATTTCCTTTTGCTCAATCTAAACCAGACAATACTCATCTTGACTTATTTTCTACTCGTGTCATACCACACTCTATTGACTATCCTCATCCGTCTTCTTCACAGTCCACCTCTTCTCTCTCACCACCTAATGATAGCTCCAATTCTGATGCTGATTTTCCACAAGCATCACAACCTGTCTCTCGTGCCTCAATCTCTCGTCCACCTCGTACCACAAAGCGACCAACATATCTCGCGGATTATCATTGCTCTTTGGCCACAAATCATCTTCATGATCTTTCTAGTCCTTCAGCTCCTCTGTATCCCATTTCTTCCTTTCTACATTATGATAAACTTTCTCCTTCTCATCGTGCCTTCATTCTAGCCATTAGCACCCACACCGAGCCTCAATCTTTTTCAAAGGCTGTTAAGTTTCAGGAATGGCGTGATGCAATGAATGTTGAACTGGAGGCCTTGGAAGGCAATGGCACTTGGTCTCTTGTCTCACTCCCACCGGACAAGCGACCCGTTGGATGCAAATGGGTATATAAAATAAAATTTACAGCCGATGGTACCGTGGAGAGATACAAAGCACGTCTTGTTGCTCAAGGATACACACAACAGGAAGGTATAGATTTTTTGGATACCTTTTCTCCTGTAGCAAAACTCGTCACTGTTAAGCTTTTGCTTTCTTTGGCTGCAATTTTTAGATGGACTCTTACTCAACTTGATGTCACAAATGCCTTTCTTCATGGTGATCTTGTTGAGGAAGTCTATATGAGTATTCCACCAGGTTATTCTTGTCGAAAGGGGGAGAGTCTTCCGCCTAATGCCGTTTGCAAGTTGCATAAGTCCTTATATGGTTTACGACAAGCTTCTCGTCAATGGTTCAGCAAGTTTTCATCTGTTTTAATAGAGATAGGCTTTGTCCAATCAACTAATGATCATTCTTTGTTCATCAAGAGCCAAGGTTCTATTTTTTTAGCACTTTTGGTCTATGTTGACGACATAATAATTGCCAGCAACAATGAAACAGCAGTGACTGATCTTAAATTAGCTCTTAGCAAGCGTTTTAAAATGAGAGATTTGGGTCCTCTTAAGTATTTTTTGGGTCTAGAAGTTGCAAGAACTGTTGCTGGAATTTCAGTTTGCCAGAGAAAGTATGCTCTGGAATTACTCTCTGAGGCAGGATATTTGGGTTGTAAACCTGCATCTGTACCAATGGAACCAAACCTCAAACTTTCACAGGAAGAAGGTGATTTGGTGGATGATCCTTCGAGTTACAGACGGCTCATTGGTAAGCTATTATACCTCACCATTACCAGACCTGATCTCAGCTATGCCGTGAATAGATTGAGCCAATTTTTGGCTGCCCCTCGTGTTCCTCATATGCAGGCAGCTTTTCGGGTTCTCCAATACATCAAACGAACACCTGGTCAAGGTCTTTTCTTTCCTTCTAACTCAACTATTCAGTTAAAAGCTTTTACTGATTCCGATTGGGCGACTTGTCCTGACACAAGAAGATCGATTTCTGGTTTTTGTGTATTTTTGGGCTCATCTCTCATATCTTGGAAATCGAAGAAACAACAAATTGTGTCCAGATCTTCAGCTGAGGCAGAGTATAGATCTATGGCAAACACCACTTGTGAAATACTTTGGCTCCTTGCTCTCTTAAAGGACTTTCAAATTTTCCATACTGGACCAGCACTTCTTTTCTGTGATAATCAGGCTGCACTCCATATTGCTGCCAATCCCGTCTATCATGAGCGCACCAAGCATATAGAAATTGACTGCCATATTATTCGTGAGAAAGTACAGGCTGGAATTGTGAAGACAATGCATGTCTCTACCTTGAATCAACTAGCAGACATTTTTACTAAAGCACTTCGCCCAACACAGTTTAATACTCTTCTTGGCAAGATGGGAATCCACAATTTGTATTCTCCATCTTGAGGGGGAGTTTTACAAAATTACCAACATAACTAGAATTAGTTTTGCTGAGGTGTCTATTTTGTTATAACAGAATTGTATTCAGTTATGGTAGAACTCAGCCATATATGTCGTGTTTTTCTTGAGAATGAAAAATGAGAGAATCAATTTTTCTCCTTTCCAGATTTCTTTTCTGTAAAACTACCCATGATTTTCCCTCTTGAGGATTTAACATCTTATGTTTTTCATTCCCTTCTTAATCACTTACCTCTCAGCAAGAAAAACCGACCCTTTAATCCCAGTGTAAGGGGCAGTGGCTCGGTTCAGATTCAGGGGGTTCACCGCCTTGAACTCGTGTGCAATGCGGACCAGCCCATATTGCATTTCATGGACGAGGCTAGCGGTCAGGATGGAGAGCTTTAGGAGGGAGGGATGGATATTGAGTCGATCATGCAGCACGCAGAACCACACATGCCCGCCATGGTAATGCCCGAATATTGTCCCGATCACTATTATCCTGGAGGAGCGAGATGGCGCCAGAAGAGGAGCGGCCAGGGAAGTGGGCTCAGAGGAGGACGAGTCTTGGTGATGTTCCTCTTGTTTGGGTGTTTTCTTGATTTGTTAGCAATTTTTCGTCAAAAGATCATCACCGAGAGAGGCGCTAAGGCAATTCTTGGTGGCAAGGGGTGGGTGCAAGGGACAATTCTTCACGATTTTTCACTTTTCTTAATATAAGATTGGAAAAATTGGGAATGAAGAATTGGGATTTCAGTGGATTAAAAGGTTATTTATACTATTACGAAAACAAAAAAGCGCAGGAAGTAAAATAGCCGTCATTGAATGGGCTCCCTTCCGGGCCGGGCCTGCTATAGTGCTATGCTCTGTTGTGATCTCTTTCATGGGTTTCAGTGTCTGAATATTTCAGTAATTGACCAAATTATTTGATTCTGGGACACGTGTGAGAATATGTGTAGCTATCTGGCAGCAAAATACTACAATTACATTTGCAGCAAATGTTTCGCTGAATGATATTTTGTTAAATGATCATTGCACACCACTCCACTTGGCCCAATCCACAAATTGCATCCCTCCATAGACATTGTTGGAGAATCGCACACCAACTGTAAAAGCCATGGCAACGAGCGGAACCTGCTTTGCCAATGGAGACACTTCCACCACACGTTCTAGCCCATTTACAATCTGATATCGGGTGTTGGAAGAGACTGCCAGAAAAACACCTGAAATTGGGTAGGAAATGTAGCTTTTAGTTGAGTAGAACAGAGGTGAGTGCAAAACTTTTGAACTATTCACTTCAAACATTAGGCGCAGTGGCAAACTATATACTGGTTAGAGGGACCAAGAGTATACAGACAGTTTTTATAAGAATGCACCATCCCATATGCACGAGCAGAAGTTAAATCAAACTTCTATTGATTAATTTTACTGCAGAAATGAGGATTCAGAATTCTCCGATGGCTTGGAGACAATTTTGCAAGGGCTAAGTACACATGTTTTAGAATATTCTATGGATATTGTAAGATAAGAAGGAACACCTATTATCAAATAGTATAGGTTAATGCTTGAAATTTTAGTTGGTTTTCTCTAGATATTTTCCTGAATAAATATCTATGATATCTGTGAAGCACAAATATTGATTGAGCGAAGAGGTAAGAAGTTAGATGAACTCTATATATACTGGATGAGAAGAATTGCCACTACTTATTTTGAGGAGGCTGCAATTGTAAATAGGGGTGCCTGTTTATAATCCATATAGAGTCAGAGTGGTAAGTAGAGAGCTATAGAGTAAAAGAACTGTTGTAAATTCTTTTCGCATTTAGTGGAATACAAAGATTTTTTCGCAAAAACTCTTTCACAAAAACTTCTGTATTTCTTCACTTAACTTGTTAACTTGTTTAGTGATAACATATCGATTCCTTGGTGGGCAAAGATTACCATTTGATTGTGACTAAGTTACCCAAACTGCACCACCACTAGGCAGAGGGAAGAACACCACATAGTACAAGAAAAACCATGCTACTGGCCAAAACCACTAGTGCTCAAATGCTTTGGTTAAGCTAGTCAAGGCTAACAGATAATCACACTACCTTAGCTAGGTTAAGTCGTTCCTCCAAGATAACTATATCACAAGTCATGATGGTCTTGATTGATCCTCACTCAACTTGTTGAATATTACCCAAACTAACTCGGCTAGTTTCCCATGTTGCCGAACTTTATAAGCATAGTCCAAAGTGTGCTAAAATACCATTTCATATGGAATTGATGATTCCAAGTAAACACGCGACACTAACTCTTCAAACGATACCTCACGGCCTAGCAAAGTCAACATTACCAAGTGTAGCAAAAGCCTCCTTTTATTGGAAAAGTGGTCATTTGCTCAATCTTGAGCACAACCGAGTAATAAAGCTAATCACACTAAAGAATCAATGTTCTACATAAAAAACTCTAGCAACACTAACAATTGTACTCTTCACACGGGGTGGAACTGGAAGTATAATTCAGCCCATGTAACAAGTTAACAATAAGAACAAAAGCAAGGAGTTAAGCAAGCATACCCCAAAGAGCTGCACTCTTCACTAGAGGTGGAACTGGTATGTCGTCCTTCGATTTTTTTATGCTCCTGATGTTCAAAAAACATGGATCATAAGATATGATGGTCCACTGATAAACACATATTTCATAAATTTTGGAATGTGCAAATGTTATCAATTTTATGCAGAAGCCATATATAATGGCAGAGACATTAAGGTTACTTTAGATTGATTCAGAACACCTCTGTAGATACTAGATCGTATCAGTTAATATTTTTCATGTCCAGATGAGTGAAGGAACCACACAAGCTAAAGTAGATTGAAGTTCAGAATACAGATATATTCGAAATCAGATTTGAGTCTTCGACATTACTAGTTCACATCACCATGTGTCTAAGACATACAAACACATGCATACATGACTTCTAGATGGAAACATACCGTTTGGCAGTCATTATTAAATTTGCAATTCCTTGGCCAATAATACCACATCCAAACCCAACCAATGCATAGAGAATGCCCTGAAAATGAAATACATATAGTTAAAATGTAAAGAGAGAGAAATGTGGAGAGCCTTTGGTTGATATGAAAAGGAAAAAGGATCAGAAAAGGCAAAAATAGAGTATTTGAGCATTTGATGGAAAAGAATAAAATTTCAGATTATATGCATATCCATCTGATGTTTCCCTGTTTTGAATGGAGATGTATATAAAAATATCATTTTTTACAAGAGATGCAGAAGTTACCTTATAAAAATAGGTGGCAATTCTCTGATTTACTGTAAATGTACATCCAGGCCGTTCTGCCTCAAAAACACTGCATCAAATTCACATTTGAAGTTTTATACTGACTATTGCTAAATTGTAAAATAATTAAAACTAAGAAACACGTTTAGAAGTAACACAATGAATGTTACGTAATCAGGTAAGACAACACAGGTTTAAAAAAATGGAAGAAAGAAAAACAGTTACCTACTTGTGTAAATTAAGTTGTTACACTAAAAAAATCCAAAAGATTTGAAGGTCTAATTTGATGGGCAAGGAAGGCGTTAAAGAAAACCTGCTAGGAAGAGCTGCATAAGCGCTCAACATTTGACCAAGAAACCCGTGAGATGCGCGTGGCTGTCCAAATCGAGCATATGCAGCTAACATACCAACTAAAGCAACATTGACGACCACTCCAACTAAAAGGTCTGCAGTGTACAATTCAAATTCTGCCCAGAAGTCTTTGCCCCTCTTTTTGACTTCCGCAAAAGTTGCACAACAAGAATCAATGACTATCTACATCAATAAAAGATCACATCAAGATAAATTTATGCATCCCAAGCTAATGAGAAAATTCACACAACAACAAGTTTATTAATGCTATGGCCAAATATAACTGAACTAATAGCAAGTTTTATAGACATGAGTCACTAAAAATTGCCTTAAATAAAATTTTAGACACTTGCAATGTGGATGGATATATAACCATTTGAAGTGGATGGATTTTATGCTACATCATAACAGCAAACTGGAAAGTAATTAAACTCTTTATGCAAGTATATCTATGAAATAAAACGCATTTTCTAGACCAAGAAACAATAAGAACATGTATTACAAACCTCTGTTCCTATTTTGAAAAGAAAGGATGGATCAGCCAACATCCTGTTCCG
Organism: Fraxinus ornus; assembly: GCA_903798235.1. Lineage (NCBI taxonomy): Eukaryota > Viridiplantae > Streptophyta > Magnoliopsida > Lamiales > Oleaceae > Fraxinus > Fraxinus ornus. The sequence goes on along the minus strand of CAIGRF010321364.1, from coordinate 15,184 downwards.
CAGCATAGCGCAAGACCTCATCAGAAATCCCAGTGGCCAAACAGATCCCTATTAATACAAAAATCACAAAGCCATCATCTATATACCATGAAAGATTCAAAAGTTTTTTCCTGCATAAAGCTCACTCATGTGCGTTAATTTTTACCTGCAGGTCCAAATATCTAAGCAGAAGCACCTTTCGAATGCCCCCACTCTTTGCAGCTTCCAGCATATCAACTGGAAGAGTAGCTCCTCGAGCTTTGGCCTCTCTAATCACCTCCTCAAATTTTAGTATGGGTCCCAACTCCTCTTCCTCGTCATCACCACCTTCATTCCCACCTCCACCACCACCTCCGCTGCCACCAGAAAACTTCCCATTTCCACCACTCCCATCAACCAAATTCCCATCACCATCTCCATTTTCTTTATCACCTTTGGATACATAATCACTGCCCAATACCCTAGCATCTTTTTCTACGTGACTTCCATCACTAGCTTCAGTTACTGTGGTCACAGCCACACCAGATACTGGCTCAGTCTCCGGATTCAATGTATTCACAATTAAGAGTACATGCCTTTTCGTTTTACACAAAAACTGCTCCTTCGTTTTTATTACCTTACTAGAATCTTGAAATTTTTGCAACCTCAAATTTGGGTTCCGAATCCTCATATCCCTCGAAAAAATGATGTCTTTTTGCAAATTCTTGAAATGGTTCAGTCTAATACTTGATGAACAACCCGCCATTTTGGTGAAAAAACTCACTTAATAATGCCGTGTAAAGTCGACTAATTGCAACATAACCCAGCAAAAGGCACAAAATTACAATCTTCGCAGCATAGATATACCTAAAAATGATAAACAAATTAAATTATTCAAGTCAAATGTTCGGAGAAGGTTGAATAATAAAAAATCAAAACTTAAAAAGGAAATCCGCACCTTGAAGAGTTGTAAACCACCTCTAGCTTCCTTTTCCGGGAGAACGCGAGTAAACAATAAATGAAAAGACACAAGCCGACGCCGTTTCTTTGAGTGGGTTTAAGAGAGAGAGAGAGACGTCAATGTCTGGTTCAGATATTTTCTTACTTCAGAGAGTGTAGTCGGATGTGGCGGCTCGTCGTTTGTTGTTTTGCACCATTACCCGCACGTAATGTGGGAAAATATTTCGTGCGTGTGCAAATTTTAGTCTTTTTTTTTTTTTTCTTTTCTAATAATGCTATTTGTTCGTGTACAAGTACTTACATATAATAATTTTACATTTATTTGTTGAAAAAATTCTGACAATAGTGTCTTATCACATGTAAACCTATTGTGTGCATACAGCATAATTGTTTTTTTTGTTGATAAATTAGAGTGTTTGATTGACTTTATTTTACATGGAAAATATCATTTTTTTCACCCAAATTTTTACTTATGGGATATTTGATTGACATTTTTTCATAAAGAATATTTTTCAATTTTTGGTCATGTGATTATTTGGAGCGTGAAGCACAATTAGATCCATTGACGTCATAAGCGGGACCTAACATGTTGCGTCAGAAGCAGAACCCCGTATTTCTTCTAGAGAATCTCCAAATTCAATAAGGATTTGGTTCATCCGACATGGACACCAATGACTATTCATGATTCCATGATTGAATCAATTCCATATCATCTTTTTCTCAAAAACAAGAAAATATTTTATTTAGGTGGTGTGTGATTGCGAATGTGAAATTTGTATGAAAATAAAATAAAGTATAGGCAATTCAATTGTCTAGAAATTATAAATTAAATGTATTTGATTTATTTAGTATTCAACTTAGAAAATACTATACTTGCTCATTTTTTATTGATAGATAGATGAGAGAGAGGGGATAAACGAGAGAGAAAAAGAGAGAATGAATTACTTGAAAAATAAAAATCACATCTTCCTAAAGAAAATATTTTCCTTTTTTTCAAAAAAAATATGATCACATGATCAAAGGTAGAAAAATATTTTTCGTGGAAAAAATTGGCAATCAAACGGCACAAAAATAGGAAATTATGTGGAAAAAAACAAATTTTTATGGAAAATATTGGCAATCAAATACACCTTTATTGCTGGTTTTTATTTTTCATGTAATTCCCTCTCTCATCTACTCATCAATAAAAAATTGACAAGTATAATATTTTTTAGGCTGAAAATTAAATCAATCAAACGCATTTAATAAATAATTTTCAAAGTATTAAATTCTAGACAATTGAATTGTTTAAACTTTATTTTCTTTCCATACAAATTTCATGCTCGCAATCAAAATGACCCTTATTGTAAAGTTGTATGTGGGGATGCCGAAAGCAAGACTACTAATTGGAGTGAAGTCATAACAAGATAGAAATTAGGGCTGTAAGCAAAAACCGTCAAACCGAAAAATCGAACCGAAACCGCATTTTAGAAACCGTCGGTTTGGTGCCACGTGGACCCGTCAACGAAATGGTTTTGAACCAAACCAAACCGGTCAAAAACGGTTTGGTTTAGGTTTGA
>CAIGRF010321348.1:0-13783 GCA_903798235.1 Fraxinus ornus | reverse complement strand
CCATCTTTGTTGAAGAGAATCTAACACCTAATATTTCCAACCTTTTGCCCTTTCAATATCAGAATTCAGACGCAGCAATCATCATATCAAACGGTGCGTGTTGAGATCAGGTTTCTGCTTCTCTGTCACCTTCAAAATTTCCATTACGCCGCCCCTATAAAATTATAAAATAAATTGGCATCATGCTGCGGTGTCAAAAAGAATTAAAAAAATTTACATAATATTATATGACAATTTATTATTAAGCCCTTGTTTGGACCACATTTTTTTTTTTTCATTCTCATGCTTCTACTCATTTTTAAACACACATTTTTCAATAAAATAATATTTTTCATCACATCAATAACCTTTCGTTCTTTTTTAACCATATATTTCTCATCACATCAACCAAAAAAATGCATTCTTTTGAAAATAATGTGCACCAAACGGGGGCTAAATTATTTAAAATACAGTCAATTTTTTCATTCTATCATCTTCTATCGCCACTTCATTTAATACTACGAGTGTGTTTGATAAATATTAAAATCAGAGAATGCATTTTTTTTAAGTGATGTGATGAAGAATGCGTGGTTGAAAAAAAAAATTATTGATGTGATAGAAAATATTATTTTATTGAAAAATATGTGGTTGAAAATGAGAATGAAAAAAATAATGTGAGTCAAACAGAGACTACATATGTCAATTCTTTTTAATAAAGTGACATAATCCAATAAATTGAGTGCATGATTGACAAAGCTAATATTTTCTAATTACTTATATAAGTCGTGAGGTTTTTGTAATGAGCGAATAATAAATAATAATAAATCTTATGAGATTAATGTGTAGATAAAAAGTTTGTTTGATTAATTAAAAATAATTGAACTTCGCCAAAGATGCGATAAAAAGAAGAAAAAACAATCAATGATTTTGATTGTGGAATTACTTGGAAATGCAAATTGTGTTTATATACATAGAGAGTGTTTGGTGGGGATTAAAATTAGATTTTTAGTAGATTGTGATAGAAATTTTTGAAATATGTGGGACCCATAAAAGATGTGGTTGATATGAATTGTATGACTTAGATTTAGATTAAAATCGATTTTAATCTATACCAAACAGAGCCATACTAGAGAGGGATGAAAGCTCGACTGGTGAGTTGAAGGGCGACCCATGCATTGCAAGAAATTATGTGTTCTGTTAAAGAAAAAAATTGCCACTTCTAAACTTTGGAAAATATTCAAGAGAAGCCATTGTTTGTGATGTTATAGTCGAGCGTCAAACAATATTAGTGTTGAACTAGATGCTTTGTTCAGTGTGTGTTTTAATGTTTCTTTAGGTCTTTGTTGTGATAATTTTTTTCATTCGAGCCTTTGTTAACTATTGCTAGACGAATGATGTGACTTGTTAGTGAGAATTATCGAGTTTGAGTTGAAATTATCGTGTAAAACTTTTAAAAGGACTTAATTCGTTATAATAAAATAGACACTCATTAACCGTAATGCACTTCATTGCATTGTGCAAGAGCAATGTGTACCGTGTACGTCTCTCATACAAATTTGTGGTCTAATCAATGATCCAATCAAGAGATACCAGAGCAAAATTTCGGAACTCAACGTGGGCCAACAATTTGCAATCATTCCCTTTCCATCGTAGGAAAAAAAAAAAAAAAGTTAATAATTTTCTAACTCTTTCTTGTCCTACTTGGATTAAATATCTAAAATGTCACTCAATTTTTATTTTTTTCAAATGTAACACAATTATCATTGAACATTCAAAGTCCTTTAAATTGTCACTTTACTTTTTCAAATATTTTTAAATTGACATTAAATTTTAAAAGTTTTTTTGAGTTGTTATTAAACTTACAAATGTATTATTTCATCTATATGTTATAAATTTTAGTAAGTTCAGTTACAATTTCAAGAACGTCCAATGACAACTGAGAAACATTTGAAAAAAATTTGGTGAAAATTCAATTTTTTTTAAAAAAGTTCAATGTTAATTGGGAAACATTCAAAAAAAGCTTAATTGCAATTGAGATACTTAACTAGTAATATTATTCATAATCGGGCTAATCAACAACTGCAGTAATCATTCTATGCAGCACTTTGTTATTTAGAGCATTAATTTTCATTAATTATATTACATCAAACAACAAATTAATGCTCAAATAGTAAGTTATAACATCAAATGACTATGCAATCGCTATCTATATATAGCATTACCCTCCAATTTGCAATTGAAAAATAGAAATTTCATTGATAAAAAAAAAATAGAATTAATAGCTATTTCAAATTAATAAGATGGCGTTTAACATGTTCAATACAAAAAATTAGAATTAATATCATAATCAACACGTTAAACATATCCTAAATTTGCGCACATAAAAAATGTAAATTTAGATGCTTAGAATTCAACACCTTGCATCCCGTTAAAGTCTTCAAATCTTTAGAAATTTGCATTTGTCACATCGTGTCTTCGAATCTTTAGAAATTTGCATTTGTCACGTACAAATCCTTGACAGCATTGTAGTGTCTTTCTTATTATTCCCACGTTTAATCCAGTTAAAAAAAAAAAAAAAAACTAAAAAGTAATAAATTCAAGATAATAATTAATTTTAATCACATATTTCATTATTTTTATTAAAATTTACTAAAAATTATATTTTTAGCTAAACCAAACCTGGACTATATTGAGAGAGGCTTTATGTCCCGATCATTGAGCCAGGAACAATGACCTTTTTCCGACTATATTTCTACCCTCAATTAGTGTGCCTGATAAGGAAAAAAAATTGTTATACAAGAAATAACACGGATGATTTAGCCCATGTTTCTATTTGGTCTAGCTAAAAATTTAATTAAATTTTGAATCAAAATTAATAATTAATTTTAATTACACATTTATGGGATTCATATTTTTTTAGCTACATATTTTATCAATTTTATCAAAATTTACTAAAATTTTAATTTTTATCTAAATCAAACACAGGCTTATATACCCAAAAAAAAAAAAAAAAGATAATATTCATGAAATGAGTTGTTCAAATCTGACGTGCAATTGATATTGTAAAAACAAGAGACCATTCCAATCCAACCCAATAGCGATAGCCACCTAGAAGTCCACGAAAGATTAGGTACAAGACGACCTAGTAAACACTTAGGTTTGTTGATGGACAACTAGAGTAGTCATGCAAATAGACTAAATCCAAGGTTCGCTGTAAAAATATTATATCAAAGTGATTTGTTTGACTAGAAGAGTTTTTAGATAAAATTAAAATATATTTGACAACTTCCTTTAAAAATTCTTCTAATCAAACAATATTATACAATTTATGATCACAATTCCAAACGTTATAGTCACAAATTACAAATTTTATAGGTGACAATTTCGTCATCAATCGCAAGTCATCAAATTAATAGGTCACATTATTTTTCGACCACAAATCATAAATTTTGCAGATCACAACTTTATCGGCCACAAATTATCAAATTAATAGGTCACGTATTATTTTTCGATCACAAATCATAAATTTTACATGTCGCAGCTTCTTTATCGACCACAAATTATCAAATTAATATGCCACATTATTTTTGATCACATATCATAAATTTTACAAGTCGCAACTTCTTTATTGGTCACAAATTATTAAATTAATAGGTCACGTAATATTTTTCGATCACAAATCACAAATTTCATAGGTCACAATTTATTTTATAGTCACATTATTTCTCGATCACATACCACAAATTTTATGTCACAACTTATTTTATAGTAACAAATTATCAAATTAATTGGTTACAACTTATCAAATTGTAAGTCACGATTACGAAATTAATCGCCAACCCACCACCTACAACAACTAAACGCCACCCTGCATCACCACCACCACCACAACCACCACCAAAAACCAACCCAAAACCCCAACAACACCAAAACATGAAAACTACCATCGCACCACTTCCACAACAACCAACAAAATAGACGGGGCGTCGCTACAGCGGAGCGATCACCAACAAATCTGAGCGCCAACAAAATGTCAACAAAACCAATAGACTCAAGTGCCACTGTTTGTGTAGAGTCAAATGCAACAGTGTCATCGCTGCTCGACCGGCTCGCTGTACATGTGCAACGGTGTGCACAACGAAAAGCTTTGTTGCATAGCAGTGCTCGTAGGTGGTTTTCGATGACAGCACACGGTCCATGTGTGAGGAAGAAGGGAGGGAGGGAGAGAGAATAATAGAGAAGAGATTATTAATATTAAAATATGAAATTATCACCTGATTTTTATATGAACTAGTCAGAGTTGAACGTGCAACGTACGTTATTCTGAAATGCTTTATAAGTGTTGTAAAAGTAATATTTGACCTTTCATTTACCCTTTTTGATCTAAATATGAGATAAATGCAAGTACCTGAAAATAAATGTTAATTATTATACATGCACGTAAATAGTGAAATATATACTTAAATGTAAATATTAAAATTACAACTAAATACATAATGAAGATGAATGACAAATATGATTTATGAATTAACATGAATATTAATTAATTTAGAATTAATAACAAAAAATATATACGTAACAATGAATGTTAAATTATTTATATTAAATGAATATAATTTACTTTTTAATTAAGTGAAATTGGATACTAATTAGCATACATAGACATGAATAATGAAGTGCATTAAATTCTAAATAACATTAATTAAATAAATGTAAATATTAATTAATTGAGAATTAATAACATGGACATGAATGTCTATATGAAATTCTAATTAATATTAATTAAATGAATGTGAATATTAATTATATAGTATTTATTATAATTTGTACGTTAAATATATATTACAAAACGAAAAGATATGTATTATTGAAATAATTGAATTGTAGTAGCCTAGTAGGGCTATAATGATCCAAAAATTATTCTCACTTGATTTTTTAAGTTGGAGTTCGAAAAACATGGGTGCCTGTAATTTTCACTTAAATTTATGGGGAGTCACTATTTTTATCCACGATTTTTATATATCTATACTATTTATATATATATAAGATTAATAATGTAATGTAATACATTACATTATTTATCTTATATACATCTTGTTTGATCCACATTCCTACAAAAATTTATTTTTTCAACCACACATTTTTCAATAAAATAATATTACACGCAAATTCAAAAAAAAAATTCTTATTTTTTAATCACATATTTTCCATCAAATCACTATTTAAAATGCATTCTCCACTCAATAATGTGCATCGAACATATGCATAAATTTACTTAAATAGACAATAATAAATTCAAATAAAACTCATCACTCTACGTTCATCCACTGATATGTATCCTAATTAATACCTTTTGGACATTTCAATTCTTTTAAATTTTTGTTTAATAAAAATCATAATATTCATAAAATATTTTCTTCAAAATTATATTCATAACACGTTGAACCTAACCATAGAAATTAAAATTAACGTATTATTCACACAAAAATAACAAAATAAATAAATAATAAATAGCATTGTCGTTTTCTGGGGTATGAGTTTTAGAAAGGAGGAATGTAGCAAGGTGGATGGGGGCAAACGAATACCATTTTGCCAAGGAGATTGGAATCAACATTAAATTCAGGTACATTTTTTAAGCCAAAAATTGTACGAGATAATATTTATGAAAAATAATAATAATCCAAATTCTATTTAACCCCCACAAATTTCATAAACGTGAGCAGTCAATATCTTTAAAGCCACGTATAAAATATAACACATTTTAACTCAAAGTCTCAAACTAGGGGCGAACGCGGTTTGGTTTGGGGGGTTTGTGCCATATTTTCAACTCAAACAATTTTATGTGGTTTTGAATTTTTTTCAAACCAAATCAAACCATAAATTTCGGGCTGGTTCGATTTTCATCCGCGATTTACCTATCGACATCATATTAATATATTTACAATAAGTTAACATATAAGTTTAAATGAGAACTAATAATCTTAAGCCTCTATTTGATTCACATTAAAATTTTCATTCTCATTCTTCTACTCATTTTCAACCATGCATTTTTCAATAAAATAATATTTTTCATCACATCAATAACTTTTCCTTCTTTTTCAACCATATATTTCTCATCACATCACTTCAAAAAAAAATATTCTCTCATTTTAATGNATGTGGCTCAAACACAGTTAAACTACATTTACCTTTCTCATGAAACCCGTGAATAAATTATTTTCAAAGTTGGTTGCAAAAAGATGTTAATAGAATAAATATATATTTCTTCTTTTTTATTTACCTTTTCTTGTTTGTCTTTAATATTGTCATATAGCGGTTGACAAAGACAGTCACATTCTGCTGTAATAGTTTGGTTAAAAGTTAAAACTCCTTTCGTCATACTAGTGAGATGACAAATAAGCACTAAGCATGATATGTTTAAATGCACAAAGAATAAAAGAGTTCAGGTTTATTGAAAATTGACAAATTTTATTCTCTAACGACTTTAAAGTAGAATGTAGTAGTACTAGTAAGGGAACTTTAACATTTTCACACATTCAATACGTACGTTTTATCATTCGTTCTTTCTAAACCACAAAAAAGTTCATTAATCACCTAAGCACACAAATAATCATTTTTTTATCCAAATCACAACTCACAAGTGTATAATGAGATCAACAACAACAAATAAAAGAAAGAACAATAAAAAAATGATTTGAATGAGAATCTAAGACTTATCAAGAGAGAAAGAAGTGATTCGGGTAGAAATTAGCAGACTAACAAACAAAAGACGATTAGCGATTTGCGATTGGGAATCACATTTTGTTCAGCAGTAGTATGCAAGCGTCAAATGTTTGAGAAATGAGAGTTTAGGTTAGGGCTTCTGAAGTTGTGGGTGTGATTTGTTGTCGTAATTTTGTTGAATTATGATTTGGATTGTTGAAATAAATGTTTTTTTTTTTTAATTTCATATGATTTGAGATTAATTTTAGTTTAGATTAGATATCAGGTCAGGAGGTACGTTGTGGACTTATAAAACTATCGGTCAATAATTATGAACTTAATTTACTTTTTATGATTATTTCAATGGGTTGGTTGTAATTTGTATTGCTAAATTGGTATTTTTTTCTAAAATGTGAAAACCTTAAAATTTGTTAAGTTAAATAAAATTAATTTTTTAAAATTTAAAAACAGTTAGGTATGATTTTATGCGGTTTTGAAAATTGAAACTTAAACCAAACCATTTTGAAACGGTTTGGTTAGGTTTGAGGGAAAAAATTGTGGGTCCACGTGGACCCGAACCAATGGTTTCAAACTAATGATTTCGATTCGATTTGCGGTTTCACGATTTTTTTTTGTGCAACCCTATCTCAAAAAGACAAATAACAATTGATTGAATTAATAAATTATGATTTTGAATTTGGTCAATGAATAAAAAAAAACGATATTAGATTCTATTTCCTTAGATGGAGAGAGGGAGAGGGTGAGGGGTAGAGAGGCCATGAGAGAAGTTACACTGAAGAAGATAATGAATTGGATTATAATCGTTAGATAGAATTATTAATAAAATATCTTCTTTTAAATATAATTTTAATTTTCATAAATAATGTACTTTTTGTTAAACTTTGTGGATATATAGATTTAATTGAATGAATTTAATAATAGTAATGTTGGGATGTAATGGGATGAATATAATATTTTTCTAAAATTTTAATTTTTTTAATAGGGATGGGTTTAGGATGGGATGAATATATAAAAGTGGTGTGCATATATAATATGAATAAATTTAATAAAAATAATATTGGAATATAATATAGATGAATATAGTACTTTTTAAAAATTTTAGTAGCGATATATTTAGAGTGTGTTATATATATAAAAATTGTGAAGGGAAATAACTGCCCCCGAATTTATATCTTGTTGATTTTAAATTCTTGACTCCACCAAGTGTGGTACAACTTCAAAGTAAAACCTAGTCATAAATTAATCCCAACTTTTTCTTTTTTTTTTTTCAGCTAGGCATTTCAACTACTTATATTATGTCTCCTAACGTGTTGAAAATATGAAGTACTATACGAAATTTGTTAATGTTAGTTTAGCATAGAGAGTTAGATAAAGTATAATGATTTTAATCGATACTCACTTCGTCTCATAAAGATAGTATTATTTTCGGTTTCACACGGATTAAAAAAATGTAATTAATATAGGTAAAAATATAATTTTTACATTTTTTCTAATGTACTCCTGCATTAAATATTGATTTAAATTGAAATAGTTCATATATGTTAATAACAAAGAATATTAAATATGGATATATTAGAAAATTAAAAAATCAATTACACTCTTGATCAGAAAAGTGGCCTATAATTTGATACATACGAAAAATAAAAGCAAGCATATCTTTATAGGATAGAGAGATTATCATTCATCACTACTAAGCATATCTAAATTTTCATCCCTACCAAATATGAGCTTAATATGGGATTTGATTCATTAATACTAATGTTGTTGGTGTCTAAAGGCTAAAAATTAAGTTTTTAAATTTTCATATCTTTAAAGGTAAGGTTTTAGGTAGGGATGGCAACGAGTCGAGTATGAAACGGGTCTACCGTTTTCATCATCATCCCGTCGAGTATGTTTGTTACTTTACCCCATCTCCATACCCGATTAAAACAAGACAAGGCCGGATTGGGGCGGGCGGGACAGGTTCCATGCCCCATTTATCGCGCCCGTGTATTTTTTGTTTTTATTTTTTATTTATTTTATTTTTTATTTTTATTTTTTTATATATTTAGGTAGTAAATATTATTACTTTTTTACTAATTCGTTAAAAACAACTTAGTTCTTTAAAAATGATGATAAATTTATTATTTTTGTTGAATAAAAATCTTAAATTTGAAATTAACTGTAAACGGGGCGAGGACTATGTTTTCCATACTCGCCTCGTACTCGATTCGGGGTAATGACCCCCGCCCATGCCCCTGCCCCTGCCCCATCTACCCGATTAGGTGGGTAATCCCCACTCCATTCGGGGTGGGCCCCTCCACGAGTATCGAGTTGAACGGATTTTTTTGTTATCTCTAGTTTTAGGCCGTTGAAGTCCCGATTTTGTGCCGGTGAATTCTTTGGCAACAATAATTTTCTATTTAAAAATTGCAAGAGATTCTCCATTTCGACCCACATTACTGTAGACATGATTCGTGGTTGAAATCAAGTGGTAAATTGTGAGTTCCTAGTGTTGAAGGGTTCACAATAAGCACTTAATATAAAAATTTAAAAGTAAATCGAGCTGTCTTGACATTATATAATTTGTCCTTTATTTGGCCCGTGGTTACTCTATCTAGAAAAGCGGTTATGGTGTCTTTGCTTTATACTTTTAAAAAAATGTTTGAAAAATAACTCGAGATGACATGGGCCATGTTGAACATCTACCAGAAGAGCTTGACCTGTTATACACCTCTTTCAAAACTGTGAACCTTCCTTCTCATATGCTCCTACAAGAAAATCAGGGTTCCCAAGATAGAGATGTTTTAGCTGCTCATATTAAAGGAGAAAATTTAACAAGAGAGTACTTTACAACTAAGCAACAGTCTTGAATTTTGTGTTTATGTATTTCAAAATAAAAAATAATAATCCTTTTAACATAGTATATACGTAAATATGTGTGTGTATATATATCCAAGGAGGATAATGCTCCACTGCGTGAGTTCCCTAACTGGCTAACCCTTTTCTTCCTCCCCCAACCCTTCTCTCTCTTATCTCTCTCTCAAACACAGACACGCAGAAGAGAATTACACATCAGGCTTGTAGATATTTCTTGTTCTTTTCTTTTGTTCTTTTATGTAATTTTTTCATATATGATATTGTATCTTTACTATGAATAGTTTAAGTAAACATCTGAATTTTTATTCACCGTGTATGCTTTTGTTACGATCTTCTTTAGATCGGATTCACTCGCCTTTAAAACCTTCCTTCTTTATCCGGAGTTGAGAACGGATAGTTGATCCTCTTCAGATTTTTTTATTTTTTCAGAAATTTATATTTCTGCAAGTTAGTATATAAAACCACCCTTGTTTTTTCTTGTTGGATTAATTTAAGTGATCCAACAATAGAAGATAAGTATTATTCGATGCTGGAATCAATCGGGATATTCGATACATATTAAGAAGTTCTGCGCTTATTTTAATCTGTTACTTTTTTATTGTCATTTTCTGTGATTGAGATATGTATGAAAGCAATTTAAAAATTGATTATTTAAATTATATCCAGAGTTATTGAAAAAGGCGTTTTTATTTTTGTTCTTTTGTGGCTTATTCATTGATAATATGCCCATCAGCCTCATGTTGGTGGCTTTCTTGCCAACTGATTTCTCTGACTGAGGGGCGTTTGAACACCTACACGCGCACATAAAATTTACTCTGCAAGATTTTTGAGAACTCAATATCTTGGTGATATTTTGCATACATCTATATAATTGGTTGGAAATCAAGATCGAGCCGATGAAGATTTTGGATGAATAACTGAACTCTATTGTTCAGTCCTACTCAGTAGAATGCGGAGGTACTCAATAGTTTGAAACGGATCGTCGACAGTCGTTGTTTGCTGGTGTAGCACCATCAAGATTCACATGGAAATGCAAGGTGGTGAGTTCATCTCTCACCCCGTAGCTTTTTGGTGGTGAGAATCTTGATGATGCTGCATCGGCAATAAACGACTAGCAAATCAATAGAATCATCTGTCACGGCTTTCCATGACTCCTTTATATCATTAAAAAGGTAAAAACTCATTATTTTTCAGTTATTTATGTGATTCTGCCAGATGGGTTTTTGGTATTTTGTGGGAATCTATATGAATTCTTGTAAAAATAAGTTAAAATCTTATTTGCTTATTGGAATATGACACTGGATATTTGTTTCTTTTCTTCTTTAATATTGTTTAAACTTCTCTTTACACCGAATAAGTTATAATTGTATACCAAACATATCTCGGTCGTATTATTTCATTTTCTCGCGCGTGTGTGTGTGAGGGTTTTTGTGTCAGCTCTTTGTCGAAGTGACTGCTGAAGGGATTCACTCTGTTGATCGAATTCATCAGTGATTGTTCTTGTGCAGCCTGCAGGAAAAGTCTTGATGGAATCTTGAATACAAATGAGCATTATCAGAAGTCAAAAAGTTCGGAGAAATTCTTTATTAAGGATGTTGCACAAATAAATTAATATAAACATTTTTGTTGATTTTTCCACATTCATTATTGGATATTTACATTGATCATTGCTTTTTTGTTTTCCCCAGAAAGTTTTGGATGTGTAATTTCTCATATTGTTGATAATATGAATTTGCGATGCCAAGAAGAGGCGACGACAGCTTTTTATCTTTTTATTATTCTATAATGACACAATATTAGATTTGCTACATTAGATCTATGCGCGCTTAATCAACTAAATATACCTCGATAAAATCGTTCTCTTATACAAGGAGGCAGTATTGTTACACGCACTCTAAATGCTAGTAGATATTGAACAAGATTGGTTTTGCCTCCTTTGGCAAATTTATAAATGATTTATAAAGAAGAATAGTAATGTGTGTCACAAAATCATGTGTGAATTATAATAAATAGTAGTTATAAATACGTAGTTGAAATTAGCCCTTGTTTGACAACAATTGTTATGGGAAAATAAAGTTTTAAATAGTGATTTTTAAGAGAATGTTTTTTTTTGAAAAGTAGTGAAAATTTTTGAATTTACACGCAAAATATTTTATTGTGTGAATGTATTGATTGAAAATGAGCATATAGAAAAAATAATTTGAAAATAATAATTGTCAAACAGGAACGTAATGTTTGACTTTGATTTATTAGAGCACCTCCAATAGAATCTTTAAACATGAGATGCTCTCTATTTTAAAGAGTTAACATTTAAAATCATCCTCCAATGGATTCTTTAAATTAACATTTTAATTTAGAAAGTATGATTTGGAGAGCCAAACCCACTTCCTATAATTAAATGCATTAAAAAAGTTTCAATTTTCAATGTAGGAAAACAATAAAATATCTAAAGAAAAGTTAGTTAGAATAAAATATAAAGAAAAATAATAAATATTTTTTGAAGTAGTAAAATTAAGCATTAACTATAAAGAATTTGTTGAAGTATTTCAAAATTTTAACTCTCTAAATTTATAGATACTCTCCAAATGATATAGTATACTCTTTAAAAATAGAGAGCCTCTTAAAAATGCTTTTATAAATGATTTATGAATTTGCATCCAAACGAAGAGTTTACGTTTCTTTGTCTTATTAAAGGAGATTCAAAGTAAATTTGATTATTTTATGAACATAAATTCAAAGTAGTGTTTTTTCTTGTGAACAAATTAATGTTTTCTTTGAAAATTGCATCTTCTCTTGGAAAAATTCATGATAGTACTGCCATTGTTGGGGCTTGGTTGCTCCTAACATTTATCAACATCAGTCCAGTTAAGTGGACCTATGTATTGCAACTTGGCATGTACCCTTCCCCAGAGAAATGTTCAGTTCACCAATTTCTCACCTCTGAATAATAGTACCAATTATCTTCATTGGATGATGATTCTTGTACATTGGGGGCTATATAAGGCTTGATATAATGGCCACATGGTAGCCCCCTATTGGAAGGTTGCCGGGTGGGACCACTCATCTTCATTTTACGACGAAGATGATTCGGACAATTCATTTCATCACCTATCTTTGTTTATTCTTACTAAATTTGAGGTGTGGATCATTTCGCCCTATTCCGTTATGTGTGTAAATATCAAACTAAGATAAGAGAAACAAATACTTGAAAGTTAAAATTTTTTATATTTGTCTTTGATGGAAAAATTAATTCACTTTTAACGCTAGGGTGTCAGAATGGATATAAATATATTTAGCCACGTTTGGTATCCATTAAATTATAATTCATTTTTTCTCTCTTCTTATTAACTACACATTATTCGATAAAATAATATTACACGCAAATTCAAAAAAAAATTCCTTCTTTTTTAATCGCGCATTCTCCAAAAAAATTAATATTCCTCTCATTAATATAATAATGGGGGTCAAACGGGCACTAAATAATTAGATGAGAATCATGTTATAGTGTTAGAGATGTTGACATAATTCTTGACGTCTTGACACATAACATTCTATGATTGTAGTGATCAAAACACAATCAATTTTTCCATCCAAAAATATTGGTTTTTAAGAAATTATATTCAAAAAAATATTATTGTACTGATGTGAGAAGTGGGAAGTTGGGAATAATAAAAGCAACTCCAACCGTTGGCCCATTTATTTGTTTAATTTATAAAATAAATTATTTATTTTTATCTTATTTTAATTAATAAAAAATTAAAAAATTTCCAAATATTTCAATTAAAAGTATTATACAATTATTTATTATTTGAAAATTATGTGTAAAATATAATACAAGTTTCAAAATTAAAAAAATGGGTAATTGGTGCAAAACGTCCGTACCTTTGAAGGTTTTTGTGGAAAACGTCTATACCTTTCATTTTTTGGCGCAGAACGTCCATATCTTTCACAGTCTTTGGGTTGAACGTCTTTTTTACCAATTTTTAATATAAAATAACTATTACACCCTCCTATATAAATAAAACAAAAAATAAAAGAAAAATAAAGAATGAATTGCAATCTGCTCCTCAACTTTTTTAAAAATGCAAATCAGTCCAAAAAACATGGCGATTTTTTGCCTTTTTTCAGCCCAAATGCGTCCAAATTTCGACAGTCTCCGGCCACCCAAGCCGTCGGACGTTGACACTAGTCAACAGCTCTCCAATTCCCCCTTCAATTACCA
>CAIGRF010321310.1:0-19311 GCA_903798235.1 Fraxinus ornus | reverse complement strand
TAATTGAGGTGGTATACATTGGTTTTTAACACTGATTGCATTATTCTTTCATTTAAGAATATATCTATATGTACATAAAATTTTACATAATCTTTTACCTACTCCTCAAGTGGCGGCCCCTATTGGGGCATTATGTAGATCTAGACTAATCCTTCATTTAAATGCAAAGTGATAGGATCCATTTAATTGAACCAAAAATTTGAACGATGGTAATTTTTCATCAGACATCTGAGAAAACACTTCTGAAATTTTGTTTAGACGAGACCAGAAAAAACCATATGATGACTAGAAATATGAGAGAAAGGGGATGAAAGGTAATCACTGGTCGCGTGAGTAAAACCTCCTTCATCACCATGCTTTATCCCCCTATATCTTTCTCCACGTCCGTCATACCTTTCTTATGACTACCCACTGCAATCTCCCCCAACAAATCCCACGTAGCTCCGCCCATGTAATCACAAGTTCCAAGCACTGGAAACAGTAAGAAAGCAACGCGTGCCCCCTGAAACTAGTATATTTCCCGCCGGACTGTGTAGAAGCAATTTTTGGGGACCCCGTCACTCCCAATTCTCTGGAACTCTTTGACTGATTGTTTTTTGTCTTTCAGAACCAAAGGTGGGCATTGGGGGCTGGGTACTGATAATGTTGCATTGCCTAAGTTTTACCCGTTGTTGGAAATATAGATGTAAAAACTTTAGTCTGGAAATCCACAGCATTAGCACAAAAGTTTTTCTATTTGATGCAAATAAATATTTAAGGGAGCTGGCAAACTCGGGTCGAATTGATGAAGCTAGAAAAGTGTTTGATGCAATGCCTAAGAGAGATGAGTTTTCGTGGAATACAATGATTGCTGGGTATGCAAATGTAGGACGGTTTGTTGAAGCTAGGACACTCTTCGACGAGACTCCAAAAATGAGTGCAATTACTTGGGCATCATTTATTTCTGGATACTGTAAAATGGGGTGTGAAATTGAGAGTTTTGAGCTGTTTTGGCAAATGCTATGCGAGGGGCACAAGCCCAGTAAGTTTGTGTTGGGAAATGTGCTTAGAATGTGCTCTATTAAGGGTCTACTTTCAAGAGGCGAACAAACTCATGGTTATGCTATTAAGACACAATTTGACAGGGATGTCTTTATTGTTACTGGGCTAATTGACATGTACGTGAAATGTTTTCGTGTTCTTGAAGCTGAATTTCTTTTTAAAAGGATGACTAGTGGGAAAAATCATGTTACTTGGACTGCTATGATTAATGGTTATTCACTAAATAGTGACGTTGACAAAGCAATTCAGTGCTTTAGGGGTATGAGGGATGAAGGGGTAGAGGCCAACCAGTATACATTCCCAGCAGTTTTGACAGCTTGTGGATCCGTTTCTGATCTTATGTTTGGGGTGCAGGTGCATAGTTGTGTTGTTCGTGGTGGTTTTGGTGATAATGTGTTTGTTCAAAGTGCGTTGGTCAATATGTATGCCAAGTGTGGCGACTTGAAAAGTGCCAGGAAAGCATTAGAGTCAAGGGAGGTTATTGATATGATTGCATGGAATGCCATGATAGTTGGGTGTGTGAGGCGGGGTTCCTTTGAGGATGCATTGTCATTATTTCGTACGATGCATGCAAAACTTATGGAATTTGATGAGTTCACATACCCCTCTATCCTCAATGCTCTTGCTTCCAAGAAAGATGTAATAAATGGGAAATCCGTCCACTCCTTGATCTTCAAAACTGGATTTGAGAATTGCAAAATTGTAAGCAATGCTCTAGTCGATATGTATGCTAAGCAGAATGACTTAGATAGCGCTTCTAAGGTGTTCGATTTTCTGGAGGAAAAGGATGTCATTTCCTGGACCTCCCTTGTCACTGGTTATGCTCACAATGGCCGCTGTGAAGAAGCTTTGAAGTTTTTCTGTGAAATGAGAACCGATGGGATTAATCCTGACCAAATTGTCACTGCCAGCGTTTTGAGTTCCTGCGCAGAGTTGGCTTTGTTAGATTTTGGGCAACAAGTTCATGCAAATTTCATCAAGTCTGAACTTGGAACGTCCTTATCAGTTGATAATTCTCTTATAACAATGTATGCAAATTGTGGGTGCCTGGAACACGTCAATAAAATTTTTGCCTCAATGCAAATTCGAAATGTGATCACTTGGACAGCTCTTATAGTTGGTTACGCGCAAAATGGTAAAGGAATGGAGTCTCTCCGATTCTATGATGAAATGATAGCTTGTGGGACAAAACCTGACTTCATTACTTTTATAGGCTTACTATTTTCTTGCAGTCATGCAGGTCTTGTTGAACTTGGTCACTATTACTTTGAGTCCATGGTAAAAGATTATGGCATAAGGCCTGGTCCTGATCACTATGCCTGTATGATCGATCTTTTGGGTCGATCAGGGAAAATGCACGAGGCACAAAGGTTACTGGAAGAAATGGATGTGAAACCTGATGCAACTGTTTGGAAAGCATTGCTTGCTGCATGTAGAGTACATAGGAATGTTAATCTGGCAAAGAGAGCGGCAATTGCTCTCTTTGAATTGGAACCTCAAGATGCTGTCCCTTATGTCATGTTATCAAATATATATTCTGCTACGGGAAATTGGGAACAAGCTGCTGCAGTTAGAAGATTGATGAAATTAAGGGGAGTCAGCAAGGAACCTGGACGTAGTTGGATGGAAGTAAACAGCAAAGTGCACACCTTTGTGTCTGAAGATAGAAATCATCCAAAGGCAGACGAGATTTACTTGAAGGTTGATGATATTTTAAAGTTGATCAAGGAAGCTGGTTATGCGCCTGACATGAATTTTGCTCTTCATGACATTAATGAAGAGGGCAAGGAACATGGTCTTTCCTATCACAGTGAGAAATTGGCAGTTGCTTTTGGGCTTCTCTACACGCCACAAGGAGCACCGATTCGGATATATAAGAACCTTCGGGTCTGTGGTGACTGCCATACTTCCATGAAGTTCATATCAAATATTTTTCAACGCCATATTATTTTAAGGGATTCTAATCGTTTTCATCATTTTAAAGAAGGAATGTGTTCTTGTGGGGATTACTGGTAGGAAGTGCATCCTCTTACTTGTTTGATCTGAATCTCCCTTTAAGAAGCATTGAGGTTTGATAAGCTATTTTCTGCAAGTGGATGGTCGATATTGGTGTCAATGTTTGTGATAGCCATGTTTCAATCAAACCATCACAAGTATAGATCTGAAACAGAATGCGGAGTGGTTCACTTACCCCAGTGTGGACCACCTACATCCTAATATTGTTCTTCTCATGGCTGGTTGTGCTCTCCGTTGTTGGTTGTTCCCCTGGCTTGGCATGGACCATTGTCCATCTCTCACATTTCCTTGAACGTTCTAAATTATGGTTGATTTAGTGATTATGTTTATTTGTGATGGTAAGGAGCAGAAATATTGTTTTATATTTTTTTTCCTGTTTGGGTTTCGTTTAATTAATTTTGTGTGTGCTGGAAGGTTCATTGTGTTTTTGAGCAAGGAGAGATTGGTTTATGGATCTGACTTTAATGATTTTTATGTTTAATGTGTATCGTCCAAGGAGAATGATTTACCAGCTGAGAATTAATTAAAAAAATTAACCAGTTATATAATACTTCTTGTTCTTGTGGAATCAATGATTGAATTGAACATTTACATACCACTTTTTATCTGTGGTAACTGCAAAAAAATTGTTTTTGATGTTTAATGGGGGTATGGTCCAAGGAGAATGATTTACCAGCTTAGAATTATATAGAAAACTATTTAGGCAATAATTGTGGTTCTTTGTGGAATCTATTTGATAAAATATTTACCTAATGTTTTCATTTTCAATCATATGCAAATTGATTTTGATGTCTAATGCCAATATGGTACAAGGAGAATAATTTACTAGCGGAGAATTAAGTAGAAAAATTAACCATTTATGCAATCATTGTGGTTCTTGCGGAATCTATGATTTGATTGAACTTTAGACAACATTTTTATAGTGTTAAATATGTTTTAGTACTCTATAGCTTATGTATGAGTTAAGCAAGGAAACTCTCTGTGGTCATGGATGTTAGTGGAATTTTGCAACAACTCAACCACAGGGTTCAGTCAATTGTGTCCATGAGTGCATACGAACTACTTTATCAGCATGACCTTAACCTATTACGATGTGAACCCTTGCTTATGGGTTCCAAGTAGTTCCTTTATTGATTTCATCCTAAACGAACTTTTACAGACAGTTTACTTTCTCCAGGTCTTTGTATCTGCTAGGATAGAGCTTGTAATTTGTATGCGAATGTGCTGAATTTTCTTACATGTGGTCTAGGTTACTTATCACTGCTTTCACTGGTAGAAGGGAACAACATTTTCAGATGATCAGGGCATCTACAATAGGTTGACTTGGTGGGAGCAAATAGACAATGGCAAGCAGCTTACTCGCAACAGGAAGTTTTTGACAGTCATACATGTGGTGCTGTTAGTATTCTCCCATTCTCGATTGTATGTTTGCTCCTCATTAGTTATTAAATTGACTTTTATATTATACATAGCTATTGATTTTTAAATGGCATGGTTGTAATTGATATTGAGTCCTTCAAACATTGTTATATAGTTTTGCGATAGGCCTTTTTCTGGTAAGGTGTGAAATGCACCAAGCTTTTATCAATAAGATGCCACCCAAACACTTGTCTAGCATAGACAACGGATATTGCATTAGGCCATTAGCCCATAGAGAAATATTTAGACAAAAACCAATATGTACATGCCTTAGTGCTTCTTATCCCTTTCATATATCAGCCTCTATGTCCATTCGAAATAGTTGTTCTTAGTAGTAGTGAATTTTCCAGTATGCATTGCAACTGTTAGTGCATGTAAACTTCCATTAGGTAAAGCTGTAAAAATGACCGATAAGCTCCTTCTAAGCTCAACCCAAAAGGGCCCCACAAGCATGATACAAGAGTACATAACGTTTGTTGTATGAGCAATAAGTGTTTCATTTATTTATTTATATTTTAATTATGTGAATGTGATCTTCCCATAATAAAGTAAAAGATTGTTCTTGCTCCATTAACGCTATGTGATTGATCAAGATAGCTTTTTTGGTTGATAGCTTGCTTGCTTTGTGCTTGTGCTAAGGAGTACAGAACAGTCCTTTTCCCTTTTCACACCATTAAATAGGCATATAAATAGAATTCATTGATGCACTGCATATTGTAAGCAAGATCTATTCGTTGTTAGTATGGTTAAACAAATTAATAAACCAATAACGTTGCACTCATTAACTTTGAGTCAGTCTAAGACTGTTATTGAGGATTTTGGATATGTAGAAGGGGTAAATTGTGAATATTGTTACAATTGTTACAAATTGCAATTGCTTGTCTTGTTTCACTACCAAATGAGAAGGGACATGTTGCCAAAGATGGCACCACCACCGCCATAGGTGGTGCAGCAGTTAACCACCATATAACCATGTGGTGCAGCAGTTAACCACCATATAACCATAGGATTCTTGAAGGCCCTTATGAGATAATGGAAACTCTCTCTTTGTAGCCTTCATCTGATCCATGACAAAAGGTTCAATTATGCTTGTTTGTTGCATTGTTGTCAAGTTTGTTCATGAAGTTGATGGTATTTGATAGATTGCAGATCATGCTGTGAGGGAAGGACAGATGAATGTGGCGATTGATTAGAAAGGATTCAAGTTAGGAGTTTTGTTAGCTTTTTGTTGAATTCCATAGCTGGAAACTGGGATACCCGGGTGAAACTGGGTTTCAGATTCCTTGCTTCTAACCCCGCTATCTGAGATTTAAGACATCATTGTCCTTTTTCTAAGTTAATGAAACGCACTAAAGACTCAAATCTTTTCTGTTGCAATCTAACTCCCTTCTTGGATGCCATTCCTAGCCAATCAACTGAGCCTTAGGTATTGTTTGATTAGCAAACAAATGGATATATAGCTTCACATTTTTTCTCCTACCCGCAACTTCCAAAGAGGCTTCTTTATATAACAGTTCATTATTTGGCAATAATATGATACCACAATGTGTACTGATATTAAACTTGGGGGTTGTTATGCGTTGCTCAAATGGCTCCAAGTTTTTTTATAACTTGATATTCCTTTTGTTTTGAGCATTTTTCCTCTATTTATTGCAGCATTGCCTTTGTAGTTATAGGGATAATACAATGAACTTGAGTGATTTGGAATGGTCAATACCTGGAACTTTTTGATCTATTTAGACTATATACAAAGCTGACACTGACTAATTTACGTAATAATTATGCAATATTACTAGACATGCTGTGGTTAGGTTGGCAAATAGGAAAGTTGGGTAGCAGCTGGTACTTGTAGGAAGTCGAGAGTTATGTTGCCAATGGGCAACTCTCCTTTGCAATGCAAATTTTAGAAAATCTTATAATATTAATTTTTCCCTTTTTTTAAATTAGATATTCATCAAATGTCATATGTTTGATAAATTTGCAATTGTCTGGAAAAGGTTTGGACCACAATAAATTAAACTTGATTTGGGTTTTAACTTCTCCAAATTAATCAAATTCTGAACCCAAAAATTAAAGCCCTTCAATAGAAAGAAAAAAAATAAATAAATAAAAAAAATGATCCCAAATTAAAGCCCAAATGATACATTAAATGGGCTTTAATTTGGGGGGTTCAGAATTTGCTTAATTTGGTCTTTAAGTTTTTGTAATGTTCCTTTTTATATATTTTAGTATCAGTTCTTGATTTATTGATCGTGTGCGGTTGTTGGATTTCTCTCCTTTTGTTCTCTTGGTTCGCATTACAGATATTTTTTGGTTTTGATCTGTGAAACCCCATTGAAATTCATTCCCTTTGATGAAAAGGCTTGATTTTGTTTTCTAGGCTTTCTTGTGTTACTTGAATTTGAAGCAAAGATCTCCATTAGGCAAATTTTTGAAATCTTGAAGGAATTATTTTCTGTTGGAAAGATAGAACTGCTGTTTTCAAGTTTTTGATCCTGGAGCTTTTGAGTGATGCTTAAACTAATGGGTTTGAATTTCAATTAGAGATTTTTCTGCTGTTTGAAAAGATAAACGTAATATGCCTGAATCTGGGATTGCTGAAATAT
This sequence comes from Fraxinus ornus, assembly GCA_903798235.1. NCBI lineage: Eukaryota > Viridiplantae > Streptophyta > Magnoliopsida > Lamiales > Oleaceae > Fraxinus > Fraxinus ornus. Next base: position 12,229 of record CAIGRF010321310.1, on the reverse strand, counting down.
TCTTTATGCCCTTTGATTTAGTCAAAACTTGAAAAGATTTAACACATGATCCTCCCATAGTATTGGTTTAAAAGTCTTCTCTTTCAGCACGAGCTTAACAGGAGTAAAACAACAACTCTGAAACAAAAATTTAAGATTTTTGAGAAGCAATTCTATAGTAATTTCCTTTTCAAACATTATTCAGTGAGTAGAGACCCTATATAAAATTTATTAGCTGGCCTCCATAACAATTGCTCAAACTTGCTGCTTCAATGGATCTTTAAAATATCATTTTTCTTATAGTTTTTTCAAAATTTTAATATTAAGTGGTGAATATACTTGAAATTTGGGTATTGAGAGCAAATTGAAATGGTTCTTGTTTGTAAATTGCAGTCATTCTTGTAAAGTTGGAACGTTCTATGCTGTACATATTTCTTTTTCTTTAATTTTCTGGTATAGTTTTGATTAAGAAAAAATAATTCTGCAATTTTAGAGTGGAGATTTTGTGAGATGTTGAAATGCTGCGATCATCAAATTTCTTGATATGCTTCCAAACAGTTCCCTAGTTGGTTGGAGTGTTCGACTGCCACCAACAAATGAAGCTAATGTGGTACCTACTCAGGTGAGCAGACGTTTTATATATTTGCTTGCTTATCACTTTTATTCATTCCTTTTTTACACAATGTTGATAATAAACATGAGCAAATGTCGGAAAAATTAACACGTTATCTCGAAATACACATATACATGGACACATTCAAACACAATCCTCAGCTTTTGTGTCTAGTTATCTACATTTGGTCGGTAACTCACATACTTTTGAATAGCATCAGCTGCTTAGGGACAGGTTTGTTATATTTATTTGTCTTTTTAAGATTGAGGTAGATTATCTGTGCCTTTCCATTCTTGTTTTAGAAATATGTGATGTTGGAGCCCAAAAAAGTTTGGCTGATTTAAAAATTGTATTTTTTGATCTGCAATCCTCTAATGGGTCTTTATGCACTGACAGATTTTTACTCTTGCAATCTAAAAATACCATATTCCTCGTGCGTCAAATCATTAACCGCCACATGTATGTCACATAGGCGACTACGATAGTGAACGACTGTAAATAGCATTATTTTTACTACTAAATGCTTTATTATAGGCAACTCGTTTGGATTGCACGTGCATTCAACTAGTGATGCAATAAAGGACAATGTGTGGATGTGACAGATTACAGATGGACATGCAAGTGCTTAATTCATGCGTTAGAGGCTAGAAATAAGCATCCAATATTTGGAATCAAGCACAGGTGAATTTCGCGGTGAATCGTTCGAGAATAATTGACTCCAAGCTTTTATTCTTTTGTCAGCATTTAGGCTGCAACTGGGGCAGACTGGATGTATTTTGGGATGAAAGGAATATGTAAGGAATATGTTTGTGCATGGTCAGGGGCGAAGGGACGACCATGTTCTCATGGATATTGCTGGGAGTCTTCTTGAATGGGACAAAGCGCTGGAGGTGAAATAGGGACGGGTCAACAAGTCCAGAAATCACCACCTTCTGGCTGTTTCAAATTAAATACCGATGCCACACTTAAATGACGGTCTTCTACACTACGGGTGTTGTCATTTGCAATGAGTTCAGGTGGTTCTGGTTAGCGAAGGAGGTTATTGGATGTGGAAATTACATGATATCAGAATTTTAAACTTTCAATTTCAAAATTCAGATTTATAAGTTTTTATTTCAAAATTCAGATATAATTAAAATTTTAATAATTTAATTTTAAAAAAATAAAATTAAAACGAACGAAACCCCAATTCCAACTCATCCAATGTAACCATAATTCATCTTCCATTCTACCCATCGTTTCTCTCTCTAAAATCTCTAAAATCGTCTCTCTGAGCAGCCTGTCTCCGTGCGCCGCTTCTCCACACGACGATGTTGGGGAGACGGATGTTTTAATTTACTGGATTTCATCCTCGATGAAGGTTCGGATATGTGGCGACGTTCTGGTTCTGGATCTGTGAGATGTGGCTAATACCTGTTGGGAGCAAACAAGAAGTCCTACATCGGTTGGGAGAAGAAAAGAAATCCACCATATAACCCAAGTGGGCTACTCCACCCATTGCCAATTGGTTTTGGGTTGGAACCTCACTTGGGCCTGGTGGTGTGGGCTTGGGCCCGGTCAATTTGCTCATTATTTTCCCTACAGTACCCATCGTCGCGGAAGTGGCCTTTGATAGTCGTTGCACGGGGCTTGGAGTGGTACCGTGCGGCACTCACAAGTTGTGCCACTGTGAGCAGCCCGAACGCTGTGCCGCAGCCGCCACGATATTTTTGTGGTAGTTTCTCTGATCTGTTGCTTTATCAGAGTTTTGGTGTTTTTTGTTGGTGATTGTTGTCGGTTTTGGGGTTTTGTTGGTAGGGTGGCAGATATGGAGCGGTAGTGTTTTATGATGTGGTAGATTCTAGCTGGTGGCGATGGTGGTGACGTAGTGGTTCATTGAAATTGCATATGAAGGTAGTCGGTGGTTGTTGAAACGAACGATTGTGGGTATCATGGTATGAGATGCGACGATGATGTATTTGGTTGTAGTGGTGCTTTGTTTTGGCAACGGATGCGATGGTGGTGGTGTTGCTAGCAGTGGTGCTGTTGCTGGAAGTGGTGGCGCGGCGGCGATGACGGTTGTGGTTAGTAGCTGTGGTGGTGGTGGTACATGAGGCATTGGTGGATGTGCTACTGTTGGTGTTGGTGTTGGTGTTGGTGGTGGTGGTGGTGGTGGTGCGGTGGTTATGGGTAGTTAGTGGTGGTCGTGGTATTTTTAGATGATGGTTTGTTGCCGGGAGATGGTGGTGGTTCCGACGACGGAGTTCGGTTGTCATGCTGTTGGTGACAGTGATGAGGTGATGGTCACAAGTTTTGGTGGTGGTCACAGATTATTCTTTGTGACCATTAAATTCATTAATTTGTGGCCAATAAACAATATGTAACCAATGAAAAATATAAATTGTGATCAAGAAATAATGTGTTACCTAAAAATTGTTAATTTGTGACCGATAATTGCACAATTTATGACTATTTACCAAGTTGTGATTTATAATATTTGTGATTTGTGATCGATGAATAAGTTGTAATGTATAATTTTTTTTATTTGTGACTAATGAACAAATTGTGACTTATAAAATTTTTGAATTATGATCGTAAAATAATTTGCGACCTATAAAATTTATGATTTGTGATCGTAAAATAATTTGTGACTTATAAAATTTTTGATTTGTGACCGATAAACAAATTGTGACATATAAATTTTTTGAATTTTGACCGTAATCTAACTTTTGACGTTTCAATTTTTTTTATTTGTGACCGATGATCGAATTGTGACCTATAAAATTTGTGAATTGTGACGGTAAAATAATTTGTGACATACAAAATTTATAATTTTTGACCAATTATATAGAATTTGTGACCAAATTATATGGAATTGTGACATTAATATATTAATCAATAAAATATATGTTTAATTAATTAATTAATTAAATTTTAAAAATATGAGATTTGATATTTTAAACTTCAAAAAATCTGAAATTTGAAAATTTAAACTATCTCTTAAATTTAAAATGGGCAAAACTAAACCTCTTACTTTACGAAATTTTCCCTTATTGGATTGTCTGATTTTGGCCAGGGACCGTGGTTACCAGATTGCTCTGTAATATGACTTGAGGGTATTGCATAGTCTTAAATCTGATATTTATTTTACTCCTAATGCTTCAATTTTACTGGATATATTGCCCTTGTTGCGTCATATAAATCGTGGTTTTCGCAACTTTAAACCCACAACATTGCTTCCTTTATTTCTTTAGCATTTGGTACTTGTATCCGGGAAGAACGGCTTCCACTTTCTATTTCAACTGCAGTTAGTAGTGATTTGATTTATCCGGGAAGAACGGCTCCCACCTTTTTTTTTTTTATATCGAAACAATAGGGAATTTTATTGTTATCTTTGCTTGCTGTTTAAACCAAATGTAATAATCAGTATTGAGTGAATAAAATTTCATATTAGACTATTTTTCGAAAATTCTGATCATTATCTTGTTAGTCCATTCTCAAATTCAACTAGTCTTTAGATGGATCGGACTTTGAATCACGTTTGGCTGAGCTTAAAAGTTACTTTTAACTAATTATTTTTGCCAATCATGCATTTATCTATAAGAGAAAAATCATCAGATATGATGAATATAATGAAATCATATTGCTAAAACCAGAAGTTCTACAAACCTCATTCATCTATATCTGCAAAGACATGCAACAAATTTGTTGAAACTGCCCATACATTTTTTGTCTACTCACTTCATTTGTCATGTACATGAAGAAAATCATTGTAAATTTCTCTAAAACCTAATTTTCTGGTTATGCATTAGAGAAAAGGACAAATGAAGCAACTTGCATGCTTTCCTTAGGCAATCGGCCAAAAACCCATTTACAAAACATATAGAATACCGGTTTTTTTTCCTGAGAAAAGTTCATTTCTTTGCATGCTCGGGAATGAGACGTTGTCGGAGTTCAGGAGACGCGCCAGCCAGTTCTGGAAGAGTAAATAGAATAATTCACCATAGGAAACATAAAAATCTAATAACAAAGACGTAATATGGGAAAATTTGTACTCACCTTGAGCTGTAAAATTGAACAAAGGAGGTAGTGGTCGCTCGTTTGGCAAGCATGCATTAGGTTCTCTCAAAGCATCAAAGAATGGGTGCGCACAAGCCTCCAACTAAAAAGTTAACACAAATAATGAAGTAGATGAGCTGAAAGACTCAATGAAGGATCAATAACAGGAAAGATCAAAATGAAAGACTTGTAGCATGTTTGGCTGACTGTAAAAAGTTCACATATAAGTAAATAAGTAAATTGTAACAACTTTTTCCCTGTCGAAGTTAGAAGTAAGAAAAATTTAAAGAGTAACTTTTACTTTTTTTGTAAGTTCTAGCAAGCACATGCTCTTAACAAGTATCACTTACTGCAGTGCAACGTAGAGTAGGTGAATACTGGAGCAGCCTTGACACTAGATCCACTGCTTCTGGTGGCATTCTCTTGTGAAATATCTAAGAAACACAACATCAGTTAGATTTATCTCTCGTCTCGTTTTCTTTGGATTTTCGACAATCAGCAAAAAGAGAAAGATAAAAGAGAAGAAACTATGAGTAATGAGGACACATCCTAATTGAGTTCTCGACAAACCTTGTGCCAAGGGTGAGCTTTGATGTGAGGAAACTTAAACTCGCTGTAATTGGGATTCATGCACTTAATTTCCTCTCTGGTTGGCGTCCCCAAAACCTAATATGTAAATGAGGAAAAAAGGCAAAACTTAGAGAGACTCAATTTGAAAAGCTGAATATCAGATGCAATAAAAATCAAAGAGTCAATAATATTTTACCTTAATTATTTCGACTAGCTGATCAACACTACTTTCTCCGGGAAATAGAGGCTGCATGAGTTCAAACAATGAGTCAAAACTAGATTTTTAAATATGTTCATCCAAATTTAGCAGAAAAGGCACAAAAAACAGAAAAGAATTATAAATTAGACTTTAATGAGATGATAGAATTAAATAATCGCCGGCAAAAGCCCATAAAAAACACCGAACTTTGAGAAGCTCCAAAATCAAATTACCCTTCCATGGAAGAGCAACATGTGCAAATTGGAGGGAACAAAAAAAACAAAAAATAGAAATCCTAAAGTATTCAATGCGAAAAAAATTAGAAGCAGTAGAAGGAATCACTCATTAGCAAGTTCAAAATAAATTACGCATCGTTATCGTGTATAGTTCTTCGTGACAATTAAAACTTAACAAAGAGATGCTTGGCTGAGACTAAAGAAAAACTAGAAGTACTTTCTATGAAAGTCAGCAAAGACTTACTTTCTACAGAATTAAGATTTTGTGCCAAAGAAAGTTACTCTGAGATGCTCGGGTGAAAAGGTAACTTAAAAGTTACTCTTAGACTTAGGAAAACATGCTCAAAAATGAGGGTGAGCAATTTTTCATTTAAATGAAGCCGTGTTTACGCTCACCTGGCCTATAAGTAGCTCGGCCATTACACAACCAACAGACCACATATCAATAGCAGTTGTGTACTCCGTAGCTCCAAAGATCAGTTCTGGAGCCCTATAATACCGAGAGCAAATGTATGATATGTTTGGTTCACCAGGTACCTATAACAACACGGGTTATCTCAATGATTTCCATATGGTTGGGACTTATTCAAAATCTTCAGAAATAGAACATACCAACATCTTTGCACTCCCGAAATCACAGAGCTTTAACTGATGTGTATGAGGATTGACCTGCAAAAAACAGTATTTCTTAACCTTCCAAACTTCAAAATAAAAAACTTATGTTGCAAGAAAAATAAATTGTAAGAAAGAAATTAAATAAGGGGAGAAAAAGATCAAACAATGCAGATTCAAAATCATACCAATAGATTCTGCGGTTTAATATCGCGATGGCATACACTAATAACATTATGTATATAATTTAGCGAACGGCATATCTGCGATTAGGGAGGGAAATTATCAAATGTAGTGTAACAAAATGCACATAGCTCGAAACAATATATCAAAAGCAAATGTGCACAATGAATCATTAATAGCTCAAAATTTACCTGGTATGTATACAACTGCACATATAAAACGGGCATATATTGGTTGACTCTACTGTAATGCCTTGAAGCTCGATACACAGTTTCGGACACATATTCTAATACAAGATTAAGGTACACCTCATTCTTGTCAGTGGTAGAATAGAAACAATGTTTGAGTTGAACAACATTAGGATGGTCAAATAGGCGCATAATCTGGAGTTCTCTGTTCTTGTATCTCCTATCCTGAAGAACCTTCTTTATAGCAACAGATTCTCCCGTTTCAAGGCATTTTGCCTGTAGAGATTAATTAAAAGAAGGGAAGAAGGAAGTCAGTCAAACTTATTGTCCTCTTATATACAAAGTCATGATCCTCCAACTCCCTACATAAGACACTAGGAGCATGTTTGGCTAAGCTTAACAAGTTTACTTATAAGTAGATAACTTTTGACTTAACATTTTTTCTGAATATAAGGTATGAGTTAGTTTCAAAGTAACTGTTTTACATAAAAGTAATCCAAACATGATAGGAAAACAACTTTTTGCTCATGTTTATTTAAGCTTAGACAAACTCGCTCTAGTTACATTACACCTTATTAGTTTATATACCTGATATACAACTCCGAAGGACCCTGAGCCAACCACACGTTCTGCCATATAAGACATTGTCTGGGGATAACAGCAGAAATTAATTTTGATCAATACCAACATATAACAAATGAGATAATGGGTAATGTTTATTCATATAGAAAATTGAAGTCAAGAAGAGAAACCTAAAATTAGATATTTTAAATTTTGCAACATTTAAAAAACACAGTCAAATCACCTGTTTAGGTTGTCCGTTTCGACCACCTATTGAAGTCACAATTATCTGACCTGTTTCAGTTCCATTGCCACTGACAACAGTGGGCTCCATTTCCTGCATACAAAATTCATTATAAGCAATAAAATATCTTGAGTAGCTTAAAATTTTCAGTAGCAGGTTATGCATGTTAATTTTTCTGATCTCGAGAAATGAGAAACAGTAAAAATTTATGCCCAAGTTTTGTTCAACTAAAAAAGTTAATTAAAATCTAAGTCAAAGTCAACAATTAATTTAATCACATTTTATGGGACCCATAAATTTTCAACTCATTCCATTAACTTTTATCAAAATCTACTAAAAATCTTATTTTTTTATCTAAACCAAACACGGTTATATCAGAGTTCGAAAAGAAAAAACTAGTCAGCATAGAACCTTTACCTTATCCTCATGGTTATCAGCTTTATCGTCCTTAATTTTCATTTCATGCATTTCTTTGGGAAGCTCATCGTAGTCAGACTTATCAGGTCTACCGTGTACATCAGATTTATTTGAAACAGTTTCCAATGATTTAGAAGCCACATTATGCTCAGGAGCTCTCAATGAATTTTCTTCAGATTGTACTTCACAGGCAATTCTCGTATCTATTTCTTGCTCAACCTTCGCCCGCTTTGAGCCAGAATCCCCACCCTGCAGCAAATGGAAGAAAATTCAGCACAAAATTAGGAGAGGGAAAGAAAATTATGCTAATATATTTCTTGGACAGCAGAACTTGGAAGCGATAAATGCAATATGTCAGTCCAAAAGGTTAGCCTATCCCTGGTATTGGAGCAATATGCAAAACTAAGAAGGGCCTCGTCTACCGAAATTCCTGGTTTCTCTAATCACTCTCCCCCCTAAAAGAATCCAGCAACCACCACACGGTGTAACAATGTCTAGTTGAACTTAGTTGTCCAGGAACAATGCTAGTAAGACCCAAAGACCGCAATGTTTGTTCTTTCAAAAGTTTGATCAAAATATTGCTTACAGTGAATTTGGAGCCCAAGTAAAGGGGGTGAGGGGGATGAATAGGTAGGAGCACAAAAGAGAGCTCTCTACATATGATAAAATTAGCAAACAGGAGAAGTGAGAAAATGACAAATTAACTGCAAACTGGAAAAATATATATTTATATATACACATTCAAGCCTCGCAGTATAGTAACATTGTTAACAATTAATGAACCGAGACATCCGTAAACTCCAAGTAAAACAGTATATATGGATAAGCATGGTATGACAGGCACAGCAAAGCACAACTGGTAGCACAATTATTTTTGTGTCAACTTGCCTCGTTTTCCTTATTCATGTTTCTTGTTTCCTCTTACCATAAATTGAAAATTTATCTTCCAATAATAAATGCATTTGATTACATATATAATCCCAAACTAGCACATTACTGCACATGTAATATCATTTAAAACTAGTGTTATTTTATTTCTATGGTTAAATCTTTAATCTGTCATGCCCAAATTTATTATATCGAATAAGGCTTAATTTGTTGTTGAGCTTTGAATCTGAAATCCAAATAATCAAGAAGAAGCTTTACATTTCTGTTGTTTTTAAATCTTGAATCTCATAGCTGAGTGCACAACAATTAGAGCTCACGCCACAATATAAGTAGGACAGATTCACGAACATCACTCCTATGTACAACTTATCAACTTTTACTTGTTTAAGATAAAACACAGTTAAAAAGCACAAAAACAAAACACTGTTCAAGGAAAAAAAATCTCCCAAATTTTGAAAAGATGCATGATGTATTTCAACAAAATCTATAAAATCCACCTGAAATAATCAGAACCTTAATCTTTATCAGCATTCAGAAACTCTATATACCAACAAAGGAACAACAGCCCACCACAAAAATCAAAACTTTTTCAAAAATTTCAAATAAAAATAAAAATATATCAATAAAATCAGAAAATTATATACATAAAAAGAGAATATTACTGGATCTGAAACGGAGGATCTTCCAGAAGCAATGCTCTTAAGCCGACGCATCATATTCATTTTCTCAGCAACAAAACCAAATCCCAGATCAAGAAAATGGATCAAAATATTTTCCTCTTCCCCTTTTGCGTCCCCTTTTGCCTCCCCTTACTTCTCCCTCAAATCAGATCCAAGAAACCCCACAAGCTATATCCCTACATCCAACAATTGGAAAAGGAGATATCTCCAGGAAAAACACAAACCCAATAGAGAGAGAAAGAAAAAGATCAAGAAAGGGAAGAAAACACTTAATTTTCCTCTTCCTCTCCCTCCCAAGACACAAAGATGTAGAGAGAGAAGAAAATAAAAAATAAAAAGCTAAAAGCAAAAGATTTCTCAAAAAGTCAAAATTTCTGTCCTCTGGTCAAAGGTTCAATACCTAATCATCATTCATGCCGACCATTTTTCTTTGCTTTAAATCTGGACCGTAAATCCGTCAGCATGGGTGAAGAAGAGAAAATGGAGGTTGTGGTCAAATGACGAAAATAGGCTGGTTGTTTTTGAAAATTACGAGGTCTGAGAATTTTCGGACAGGTTTAGCGGAATATGCGGGGGGGTCATTTGTTAGGTACGGTCTCTGGTCAGCAAAATTTATTTGACTGGCCGTTTACCTTTTTTTTTATTTTTGGTTGTTAAAGCCTAACTTTGAATTTCGAATCAATCTTTAATTACAAGCTGGATTGGTGGAATGGAATGAGTTATGATCTCTTTAGGACCATCTAATAATTACATCATCCATGTGTAATCTTTGAGTTTGTGTAGATAATCAATATGTCTCTTAGGATATCTCCAGCCTAATCACCAAATTAGTGCTTCATCAATCCCAACTTACCTTAATTTTCAAATATATTAAGAAAATAGAAATTTTACTTTTATTTTTTCTTACATATGCATACATTTAATAATAATTTAAATAAGAAAATGATATATAATTTGAGACAAGTGAAAAATGAAAGCAACTTATTTTTACTGGAACGGAGATGGTAAAATATCAAATTGGTAACATACTCGCACCCAGGGGCGGACTTAGATTAATTTTGAGTGGGGGCGAGATTAGAGGCGGATCCAACCCGTCGAAGTAGAGGGGTCCAAAGTTGAAGGGGTGGAGGCTTATGGGGGTTCGGGGACAGGCCTCCGAATTTTTTTTTTTAGAGTTGTTGAATAATTTAGATTTAGTTGCATTTTTTCAACTAGTTCATGCTATATAGGCCATGAACGAAACCTCTCACCCTGCATCAAACCCACAAATATATTCACTCTGTGACCATGCAACAGTTTTTTTGCAATCACGGTGGTCAAAATGAGATTTACATAATATACCAATTCTTCAGCAATATTAGCCACCTGAACTACTACGTGGCCAAAATACTTTCCTTTCGAATAGTGGACTTCAATTGTCAAATCATCTACATGCCCTTCTGGCAAGCTGTATTCAAGTGGGAAGAAAATTTAACTATCCAACTCCCTGAGATTGAAGAATATGTAACATGATTAAAGAAAAAAAGATTACATACAAAACATGAGTTTCACCAGATCCTGACTGCATTCGAGATAGAAAATAAACTAAAAAAACTGTAAAAAAAAAAATAAAAGTTTTTTTTTTCAGTGGGGGCGGCTGCCCCCGCTAGGCCCTTCGTGTGTCCGCCCCTGCTCACACCTATTCACAACCAAATTGTTGCATCAAATATTATTTTGTATAAATTTTACAGTTTATTTTTTAGTAATTATCATTTGCCTGTCAATTTCTATTACAATAAATTTTAATTATGTTATATCCTTTTATTATTTGATAATTCAATTTAATTAGTATTATATTTATTTTATTTTAATTATTATTTTTATTAACATATATAATGAATTTTAATTAAATAATAAATATTGAATGCAAGTAATGATTTAATTTTTATTATATGTAAATTCTTCTATTTTCTGTGTTAAATGCATATTTTGTTAAATGTGTTATTAAGTGTAATGTTTTTTTTTTAAAAAAAATTTATTGATAAATATAATATTTTAGTTAAATTAAATATAATTTTTAATTTAGTTGTAATATAATTTGTACTTGAATTATTTTGAAATAAATTAATTGTTGAGAATTAAAAATAAGGAAATAAAGGAAATATTGTTTATTTGGTATAATAATTTGGATATGGCATTACAAAATAGTGTGAAAGTTGCACCAATTTGGTGCGAAAGTTACATCATTTGTGTCATGGGTTGGAGATTGCTTTAGGATTAATTTTATAAAAAAAAATTATGTTTTCATCTTTATGTTATAAATTGTTTTCAAAAATATCAAATCAAACAAGTTTTGGATATTTTAGAGAATTGAAAACTGAAAAATTGCAAACTAAATACCTTTCAGCATTTAGAAAACAATATTACATGTCATAAAAAAATTAATTCAATTATGAGAATTTTGTTTCTCAAAAAAATTATAAGGTTGAAAGTATCCCGACACGACCTTATATATTATCTATGGGCCGGACTATTGAAAATAGGGTGACTCTATCAAAGGGTCATCTAGGGCTTGGAAGCAGTGTTCTAAAAAGCGTGTCTAGACGAAAAGCGTGATGAAAACGTTTCCCCTTGAGCTTAAGTTGGAATTAAGCCGTCAACGTCAATGTTGACTGCTTAGTGCTCACCTAGGAATGCTTAGGTGCGCCTAGTTATTATGGACGCCTAGACGCGCCTTCGCTTTAGGCCTAGATTTTAAGGGGGCCCAATTTTTTTCCTTTTTTTTTTTTTTTTTTTAAATAGAACCCACAGCCTAGAGGCCTAGACTCAGTAGCCCATTATC
>CAIGRF010321264.1:4522-23089 GCA_903798235.1 Fraxinus ornus | reverse complement strand
TTTAACTTCCAAAATAGCCAAACAGATCCCACTCAAAAATCAAATCAAAGTCAGCTATATACACTTATATTTTCCAACAAAACGTTGCTGCCAGATTATTAGATATATTATGGTCAACTTAACATCAAGACAATGGTACATTACCCACATTACACACCATGCGATATGGAAATGAGGCTGTTAGGTCTACGCGACTCTTGGAAAGTTCCATTTCCAAAATCATTAAATGGAGTTGTAATTATGGTTGTGTTAAGGTAGTTTTAACGGGTGTTAATAGTTGGTTTAGGGTGACATAAAAAATCGTGGAATTTGAATAAATTTGATAGTCTTCCTAGACATCGCCCTATTCTATTCAATCCACCATTTGATTTCAAAGAATTTTGGAGATTATATCAATAAATTTTAGGGTTTCAAAATTAGAGTTCCGACGATTTTGATTTATTCACATTGCTGTACTTGAGCTGGAAAACTATTGATGTTGCAAGGTAAAATTAGGGTTCGGGAATACTATTGATATAAAGTATAAACTCGCTTGGTCATGGTTGGGGCTTACTTCTGATTTTGGGATTGTATTAACTGTAGAGTAGGTTTGGGGTTTCGTTTAGGTTTAGTATTTCGGTCCTCAAACTATTCACATGTATCGTTTAGATCCTCTTACTATTGAGATGCGTTGTTTAAGTTCTTTCGCTATCGAGATGGTTGTTTAGTTTCTCCAACTATTGGGATCGGCCGTGTTGGTCTTTCCCATATTGAGATGCATCGTTCTGGTACAGTCCTCAAACTATTGATGTTGATAGTTTTAATCCAACAACTATGGAGACGCATTGTTTTGAATAGCTAACTATTGGCATCAACCTTTTTCCTCTACATATTGGGATGGGTTGCTATGGTTCTCTAGCTAACGAGAGGAGCCATTTTGGTGGCAATAACTATTGACTTCCGTCTTTTTCATCCAAAGCTAAGGAATTCCATCGAATCGATCATCTAATTACTAATAAGCATCATTAAAGACCTCAAACTATTTAGAAGCATCATTCTAATCCTCCAACTATTTAGAAGCATAATTTGGTCATCAATCTATTAAGAAGCATCATTTTGATCCACCAACTATAAAGAAGCTACACTTTGGTCCTCCTACTATATAGAAGTATCGTTTTCATCCTCGAACTAATTATAGTCATTCTTTTTGTCCTCCAACTATTTAGAAGTCTTGTTTTCGTCTTCAACTATTGAGAAGCATTGTTTTAGTCCTCTAACTATTGAGATACTTCATCTTCGCTAACCCACTATCAAATGTGCTTTTTTGGTGCTCTATCCATTTTGAAGCATCATTTTGATCATCAAATTAGTACGAGGCATTCTTTTAGTCCTCCAACTATTTAGAAGCATCGATTTGACCATCCAACTATCTAGTTGCATATATATGATCCTTCAACTATTATGAAACCTCGTTTTGGTCATCCAACGAATATGGACGTTTATAGTCCTCCAACTAGAAGCATCGATTTGACCATCCAACTATCTAGTTGCATATATATGATCCTTCAACTATTATGAAACCTCGTTTTGGTCATCCAACGAATATGGACGTTTATAGTCCTCCAACTATTTAGAAGCACTATTTTCATCCTCCAACTAATGAGAGGCATTCTTTTAATCCTCCAACTGCTTTTAAGGGTGGGTCATTTTGGTCATCCAACTATTAGAAGTGCTGTCATTGTCCTCCAACTATGTAGAAGTGTCATTTTCGTCCACTCACTACTGAGATACATGGTTTAAGTCCCCTATATATGGAGCTACGTTGCTTTGTTCCTCCAACTAATTATATGCATAGTTATAGTCCTCCAACTATTTAGTAGCATCATTTTCATATGGTTTAAGTGCTGTCATTGTTTTGTCCCTTAACTATTATATACCTTCATTTTGGTCTTCCAACTACAAAGAAGGTTCTATTCATCCTCCAACTATTTAGAAGCATCATTTTCATCTTCTAACTATTGTGATGCATGGTTTTAGTTCTCCAACTAAATAAAAGTGTTTGCTCGTCTAACTATTCAGATACATTTTTTTAGTCCTCCAGCTTTATAGATGCATTGTTTTGGTCATCTAATCTCTCAAAGCATCATTTTGTTCCTCCAACTATGGTGACACATGGCTTTGGTGATCCAACTATTTAGAAGCGTTGTTAGAGCACTCCAACTAATTGAAAGAGTTGTTTTGGTCCTCCAACTCGAGTTCATTATTTTGGTTTTCCAACTATTTGAAAGCATTGTTTTAGTCTTCAAACTATTGAGTTGCATTTTTTCTCCCCAACTATTTAGAAGTATTATTTTGGTTATCCAACTATTTAGATACATTCTTTAAGTCCTCAAACTGTTTAGGAGTGTCATTTTGTTTCTTTGCATAAATGAGAGGTAGAGAACTAGCTAGCATTCTTTAAAATAATTTTTATTTAATAAAGAATTCCGTAAAAGTAAAAGAAAAAAAATTACTTCAACATACAAATTTTACTTAAACATATGTCTAGTGTTGTAGATTATATCGTTTCGAATTAAGTCGTATTATTTTCTCACACTAAGTCTTGATTTATGTCGTCTAGATCGTTTTTGTGACGATTGAAAATCAAAGGTGGATTTAATGAACATAATAGTTGGACTCAAATGAAATTTTGATGCACCTTTTGTTCGGGTTTAATTTTAATCTCGAGTCACAATATAATAAATTTGCAATTATTAAATTATTGGACAACCTAATCGTATTAACAATCAATTATCGGATAGAGAGCTTTAGAATTAAAGAATAGTAATTGGTTTCTACTGACCGACTCATTAATTCAAGACCCAAAATTTCGATCACGTATAAATTTATTAGTATCGATTAGATAGAAACACGCTATAATTAAGAATTGCAAAAAGGAGTGGCGACCCTCCCGTCCCAACCTTGTCAAGGATTTTTGGGAGCCGGAAAGATATGGGGCGGTATTAATATATCCTTAATCACCGTTCGTTTAATTATTTGTTGAACTGTTTTGGAATATCGAAGAGGATATCCTCCGCTTTAGCTTGGATGAACTTTGCCCAAGTTTTGAAGATTTGTATTTAATAAAAAATTTTGGGCAAATTCAAGATATTTGGAACACGTGCAAAGTATTTTGTCATCGTAGCTGTGATCTAAAATAGTCTTGTAAGATTAGACCATTAATCTTCTTTAGATAAGGAAGTTGACACATGGACAAAAATGTGAATAACGATAAAAAGAATCTTGTTTATAACACGTGAATGAGTGTTGCTCGAATGAACTTGAAAAATATTGAAATACAATAGGTGACGGAAAAACGGAATGTTAATTAATAAAAATAGGATTTTCAACCCCTTAACATATACTAATTTAAAGAGTGGAAATGAATCATAATCAAAGCAAAATTCTAATTCAGTAGAGAGGGATCTTCAATTTTTTTGCCGAAGTTCTATATTTACAGGGTCGAAAAGTAGGTCAAAATCGCGTCAAAATCGTGTTCAAAAAGAGTTTAAATCATAAAAGAAAATCGTTCATTCATCTGACGAGAACAACCATGCACGTGCGTCATGGCATTCAACTGCTCTCGAGATTTCAAAAGGTGTCCGGGGCATGTACACGCCGTCATGGGTGGTGCGTCACTTTCATTCTTCCAAAACTGACATTTTGGTCCTTGCTTTTTCTCTAATGGTCTTCTTGAGTCCTTTATTAATATGACTTTGGTCCTTCAACTTCCATTTGCATCTAATTGACTCTTTGAGTTTCTCAAATGTTGGTTTGTAGTTCAAATCAACAATTGAATATTTGTACTTTAATCCTTGAACTTTGAGTTTCTTCCTTTTTTTGCCCCATTTTTCGTTTCATTCTTCCAATTTCATCGATTTGGATCAAATTTTATAGAACAAACAAAATATACATATAATTAAGCCATAATTCTTCCAAATCCACAATAATTAATTTCATTTTTTTTTCCATATCAGTGTTCAAAATACACTTATCATATTACAACAAACGATACTAATAACTTACATTTACGCTATCAAAACACAATCTCAAAAGTTCGAGTTCTACCATTCATAACCCACATTACAAAAAATTCACAAACGAAACAAAAAAAAAACCCACCTTCTAGCATAACAAGTCATCTTCTCTCTATGCAATTCCAAGACTTGTACATATGCATTTGTGGATCTAAACGATAATCTTCACAAATCTAAGACACATAGGCGCATTGCACCAAAAGAAGAATCTACAANAACGATAATCTTCACAAATCTAAGACACATAGGCGCATTGCACCAAAAGAAGAATCTACAATTTCCATTTTGCTTGATAAAAGGAACAATTTCAAGAAAAAAATCATAATGCATAATTTTAAAGAAACAGACATTGGAGTTCAATTACCTGATGTCGTGGACATGTTAGGAGCTTTCTACCTAAATTAGCTCGTGTCTACGAAGTCTTGGTCTCAATTTACATTTCATATATGCACAATGATCCATCTATGTAATTTCAGATCTGCAAACTCTGTATACTATTTAATATCTACACATAAAATTATTATTTTAGGATTAAAAGATTTGTCTTGAAAAGACCCTAATTTAGTGTTCTGGCCATAATGTCCTAAGCCATTTTAGTCAAGTTGATTGCATGCAATTGTTGACTAGTGGGGAAAATTGGCGGAATTGGACAGTATGAGGTGAATTGCACAAGATTTGATCGATTTGAGGGTCGAAGTATCAAACTTAAAATGATAGAAAAGATTTGCATAAAATAAACAAATGACAACAACATTTCGAGCCGGATCTAAATATTGATAAAAATTTCCAACCCGCTTGCACACAATATTTTCCCCTAACAACCAGTCCAATACGGCAATATCATCTCTCCGGTCCGGTCCGGTCCGACCCAATCATATATATGGAGCTCTATAAGCGAACTTTGACTATGTCTATTTGTTCGTTCCTTTCTGATTATTTTCTTTCTAATCAAAACAATACAATCATCTCCGGTAAAGTTAACACGCCGCCGATATGGCCGATGTTTTAAAGATGGCCGGAATATTCGTACTTAGCTTTGTATATGTTTTCATATAACGTTTTTAGTTTTTCTTTGATTGATACGATTCCTTTGGTACACTTTAGGTTTTGGCGCTTCTAAACAGCACTGTTCGGATATGTTTTTTGGCATGTGAAAATGATTTGTCGATTTAATCATTTTTAAAATTGGTGATTTTTCACGAATTGCTCCTCTAGGGTTTGAAGGAAACGCGAGAATTGGTATTGCATTGGAAGAATCGAGAAAAAAGGACATATTGGAGCATATGATTTTTTGAAATCTTCTCCTTTTAGAAGCAATTATACATACTTTCTATTATTTTACCTGGGGGTTTAATTGATAAAGTATTTATCCCATTTAAGACTGGGTGAGAGAGGTGCGCCATAAGGAGGATAATGTGTATACTGTGTGTGATTCAGAAGTGGTCGAGGAGGGCTGCTACCATGTTGCCATGGTTAGTGATTCCACTGATCGGGCTTTGGGCTCTATCGCAGCTATTGCCCCCTGCTTTCCGTTTTGAAATCACATCGCCAAGGCTGGCATGCGTGTTCGTGCTGTTAGTAACCCTTTTTTGGTATGAGGTTTTGATGCCTAAGTTGTCCGCCTGGCAGGTCCGGAGGAATGCTTGGTTTAGGGAGAGGAAGAGGATTGAGGCAATTGAAATTCAAAAGTTGAGGAAGACTGCTACGCGGATGTGTAGGAATTGTTTGACTCCATATCGGGATCAGAGTCCCGGTGGGGGCAAGTTTACGTGCTCATATTGCGGGCATATTTCAAAGAGGCCCGTTCTTGACTTGCCCGCCTCTCTGGATTTGGAGAGTTCAGGGATTTTGAAGTATTTAGTGGGGAAAAGTGGGACAATGTTCAACAGAACGGTTTGGTCAGAGAATGGAAATTGGGTTGGGAGACCTTATGATGAGAAGTCAAGTTATTGGAAGAAGAATGGAGGTGGGTGTGTTGGTGAGGAAAATCATTTTTCGGCTGAGAAGTCTTATTCCAGCATTTTTATTTTTACGTTCAAGGTATCTAGAACTTTCTTTTTGACTATAGTGTGGTTTTGGAGGAAAATTTTTAGGGTTAGTTCATCCAGCGATAATACTTCAACTGATGCAGAGCTCATACGGCTATTGGATAAGCGAGGCGAGAGTGGAGGGAATTTTCATGAGAGTAGAGGAGAGAAAGCTCGCAGAAAAGCTGAGGAGAAGAGGCAGGCTAGGTTAGAGAAGGAGCTACTCGAGGAGGAGGAAAGAAAGCAGAGAGAAGAAGTTGCAAGGTTGGTTGAAGAACGTAGGAGATTGCGGGATGAGAAGACGGAAGACAGAAAAAAATGTGGAAAAGAGTTCCCTCCTGAGAAGGATAGAAATAGGAAAAAAGAAACTGAAAAGAAACATCAGGATAGAAAGAAAGAAAGAGATAGGGGATCAAGCAAAAGCAATTCTGATGCCGAGGAATCAGAAAAGAGATTTGGCAAGGAGAGCACGCGAAACAAAAAAATAGATGGCGACAAATGTGAACAATACAGCAATGTATCTGAAAATGCAAAATCTCATAGTGCAGAAGTGGGTCATGGATTTAAGGGTGCTACCATGAACAGTCATAACCGAGGAACTGCTGGAACAAGATACCTGGATCGTATGAAGGGCACCTTTATATCTTCTTCTAGAGCATTTACTGGAGGTGGTTTTTCGGGAAAAAGTGATAATATTTCTACCGTTTCAAGCGAGCACAGACTTAATGCATCTGTAGATCATGTTCAAGGTTCTGCATATAGGAAAGATGTATTGCAGCCGGAATGGGTATCTGGGAGATCAAATGTAAATGGAGATGATAAGAATGTATATCGTCCTGTAAGTTATCTCTGGTTTTTATTTGACCTTCGTCTGACTATCTTTATTGTGGATTGGGCTGGCTGTTAATTGGTTTATTAGTTAACTGAAGCAGTAAGGAAGCCAATTTTCTGTACTTGGCCAATATAGATAGTGTGGCCTGATGTTGGTAATGCTCTTAATGTTACTTTTTCTAGTCGTGGCCAATGAGATGTCCTTTCAGATGATCGATAACTTGGCATGTGTTTCAATCTTATTTTGTCCACATAAAATTTTGAATGAGTCAACCCTGAGTTCATCTCTTAGATCTGTAAACAGGTTATTGTATTGTAGTCTCTAGTCACGTGGCCTTTGTCGTGGTTTCTTTGTAAGCAGGACACATATTTATGCTGTTGTTTTTTCTGCAGGTGTTCACTGAACCTCAACCGTGTCCAGCCCCCAAAAAATCATGGCAACAATTATTCACCCGTTCATCTTCTGTTTCTGCACCCTCTATTCCGAATGTCATTGGTGGGCCAAACGTGAAGTCCCAAACAGAAGTTCAGAGCCCACTACAACTATTTGATGGACCTATTAACTTTGGACAGCTGCCACCATCTACTTTACCCTCTCTTCCTTTTGGAATAACAAACAGCAGTAGATTTCATCCACTGTCGTCTGAAGCTATATTACCTAGGATTGGAGAAGCTCCAGATCAACTTTTACTAGAGTCAGAGATTTTTGAAGACCCTTGTTATGTTCCAGACCCTGTATCCTTGCTTGGGCCAGTTTCTGAATCACTCGATAACTTTGATTTGGACCTCGGCTTTGTTACAGATACAGTAGTGAAAGCATCGTGTGCTGTGAAGACTACACCTGCACCATCTGAAGTCACCAAGCCATCACCAATTCAGTCCCCATTGTCCCGATCACGAGTTTCAGAGGAAAGGCAGGGTAGTTCTGTTTTTTTCCCTAGTACTCCTAAAGCTCAGGATAATTCCAACGACGCAAATGACAGTGGAACATGGCAGATGTGGAATAGTTCACCTCTAGGTCAGGCTGGTCTAGGTTTGGTAGGTGAATCCATCAGCTGGCTTTTGCCTCCAGAACTGAGCAGACCAAAGGAAGATATTATGCATCCGGGACCTCAGAAAACAATGGCCTCACTGTTTAAGAATGATGAGCATATCAATGCTGGCACTCATTCTTCTCAAAATATTTTTCTTGGCAATTTTCAGAATGCTGGGACATTTGATAGTTCTGTGCCTAGCATTGTTGATGGTCCATGGTTGCCAGAAACTTTGTATGGCCCAACTTCAGCTGGTGAGAACCAAATTTTGTTGAATACTAGGGAGACATCTGATCGTAATGGTATACTTTATGGGAGTACCAGTGATGCTGCTAAACATCAATTTGACTTGTCTGCAGCTAATTCTTGGGCCAAGTAAGCTCTGTAACCCTTAAAATCTCTTTTATTTAGAACTTCTGTTTCTTTACTTATGTTTTTGTCAAAGCAGTATGCCTTTACCTATGCATAGTTTTTTCCAAAACATTCACATTGAAAGTTACATATTCTGTTGTTTTTTCTTGTTACGTTTTTTTGATTTGTGGTGTAATAATTGCCTCATTGCCTGTTTCTTGTTGGTTTAGATATCTGATAGTGTGCTTAAAAGCGTGTCTTTGCAAACATTTAAGTTGTAATTTATTATTTTCCCTTAAGAGGTTGCATAAGGCTAACTTTTATCGTATCCATGTTTTGTGAAGTTCTACTTTAGCTCCTTTTACTACTAATAGAACAAAATTGCATACATAACCTTAATCCTCTTTGTCCTGTTTCTTTTAATTAAATAAGTAGGGGTCCATCTAAACCCCCACCTCTTAGGTCATTGTATGTAAAATAAATGATGACTGACCTGGACAAATATGAATATTACCTTATTTAAAGAAAAAAAATACATATCTGGATAAAGTAGACCTTACTGTATGAGGACATATGGACAGGAATCGCCAATAGGAAATGGAGTGATTATTTATTTTTCTTCTCTCTTCTGAACTGCATGTTATCCACCAAAATTGATCACATGTTCTTTGCAACCTGGAAGAGAAACAAGGATAAAGTGAACGGCTTGCTCTGTCATGTGGTTTTTTCTACCATTATGAGTTGAGCTTCTATTTTTCTCAAATTTGAGACACCACAAGACAAGTCTCTGCCATTCTTGCAAGTGTTTAACAATCATCATTCACATGATAGCTGGGCATATGTCATTTAGTATTCCAAGAAATACGGAATTGCCAAGTAGATTACCCTCAGGACTCTCAATGTGTCATAATAACTGTGCTTTTTTTTCTTCGAATTGACACAGTTTTTTAACATCTCAATGCCATTCTTGCAAGCGTTTGACAAGCATCTTTTGCAGAATAGCTGAGCATCAAATGCTGTTTCGCCTTTCCTAAATCTATGGAATAGCCTACAAGAATACCATAGGTCACCGAAATTTTCCCATTTCCATCTCCCTTATTCTTCTTCATTGGGCTATTTGGTATTTAGGAAGTGTGGAAGTTTTTCTTATGCAGTGTGTTATTAAGAAAAGATGACAGCTACCTTGTGAAAAAGATGTAGAAGTTCAGCCGACCTCATCTTCTCACATTCGTCCTCATTTGCTCTTACCTTGTTGACAAGTGCCATTTACGAGCTTAGGCTTTTGTGCTACTCTCTCTTTCTCTCTGTATGTGCAGTCTTGGAATTTGGCTTATTACCTATAACAGCTCACGTGGGTCGTTGAACAAATTAATCTGTTGCCAGTCTAGAGTTTACTTACGTTTTTGTTTATTTTTCTAGGCTCTAGCTTCTAGTTATCTTTATTCTTGTCTTATTATATTATGTTTTGTTTACCTTTCTCTTAGTTAAGTATACTTGGGAGAAATTTCAAAAATTACTAGCAAACTTCATTGACTGATAATTGGATATATCTGCTAGGCAAGTAATTGAAAAAATGATGTTAATGATACATTTCTACTAGAACTTTGGCCTTTCTATATGAGTTAGGGGCTAAAATATAGGCATCTTTGGTACGGATTAAAATCAGATTTTAATCTAAGTCAAAGTCAAACAATCAAAGATTAACCACATTTTTCATGGGTCCCATTCAACCCCACATTTCAAAAACTTCTATCACAATCTACTAAAAATCTAATTTTAATCCCTACCAAACACCCTCATAAATATAAATAATCATAAGATATAGCAAAACAAGTCAATGGGTATTCAACTGAGATGAAAAGCTTGGAGAGACTGAAGGGAAGTAAAAGATAAGAGGGGGAGAATGAGTATAATCTAGATAGTTTCAAAAGGTAAGTATGACCAAGTTCTAGCGTATGGTACCACTGGGTGTTCTGTGAAAGAAAAAGGTGGAAATCTTTGCTATTTTGGAGGTTGGTCATTCCTTCTGATTTTTGGAACACACCCAAAAACTGGAAAAGATGTCATTTACTTTGAAACACAGAAATTACTACTTTGTGGTCTTACTGTGAAAGAATTAGAGGTAGTATTGTATCTACATTTCCAATCCTTCCTATCGTCCCTATTTAATACTCTGGTGACTTTGATTTCTTTCGTCTTGCATTCTCTTATGATTATAGTTTTACCTTTGGTTATTTGTGCATCTGGTTACTATTTTCAATAGTAAATGTGCTTAGTTTCTTGAATTTCTCGGTTGCAGAAAGGACTGGACAGGAGAGGGCTCAAGAGACGGCACTGGAAACTCTTCAACATCGAGGCCCCATATCGGTGGCCTTTACTCCACCTCAGATACACAACATCTTTGGTCTTATAATTAAAAATGGAGGAATGACATAGCGGAGGTGGGTGGTTTTGAATGAAATGGCCTCATAGAGGAGAATAAACTGGATATGTTATACTTTCCTTCTTTTCTATACAAGAAAGATTAACAGTTGAGCACTTTTTGGAACAAAAATGTTATTCATCCCCAGTGGGGTTGCAACCTTAGTCTGTGTGGCTTTAAATGATAGGTGAAGTGAAAGGTAAAAGTAAATGACTTATTTAATTTCACATATCATTTAATTCCATATTAACGCCACCTAGATTGGGGTTGTAACCCAGTGGAGATGAATAGCATTGCTCTTTTTGGAATGCCTGCGCTCGACTATGTTATTTCGTTCAATTATGGCCAGTTTTATACGTAACTAATTATTATTAGACATAAATGATGACAAAGGTCCGTGTTATTCTATACCACCATATGAATGAAAATTGTAATTTGTTGGCATATTATTTAACAGTAAATTCCAATCGTAAAATACTGCTTTTGGTCGTCATTTTGGTACCGAAAATAACGGGAAAAAAAAAGAGAGAAGGATTTTTTCAATGCATGGAACGAGTATACAAAACAATAAACAACATTGCTGTAGTATTATATATCTTGGAATGAACACATTTTAAAATTATTTGTCATTTTAGACATCAGTAAGCCTCGTATTTAAGTAATTAGTATTCTTCAATAACAAGAAACCTTCTTCTAGTATGGAACAAGTAAAATATTTGGATTAGGTCAAATTTCCCTATTTCAATTTTCACCCTATTTCTTTAATTCTTTGGTAAATATGAACGAAACGTAAAATGGAATCAGAAGGATTTTCTTGATTCAAAAGTAACTTCAAGTTTCACTGATTTTTAGTCTCTGTTAAATTTCAGATCCGTCATGTTCTTTTTCGCATTAATCCTGTCCAGTAGAGTTTAATCTTCGTCACAAAATTTCACAAGTATTATTAATGTTGTTACAAGCTTCCTCAAATTTAGCGATGAGATATTCGGCAGTTAAAACAAATCAATTCGATCGACTACATAGCTAAATACCATTCAACTCAGGCAAAAACACCCAAATGTTAGTTGCAACTTGCAATGGACATGTAATATTAAGTTTGAAAGAAACCACTGTCCATATATCTCAGGCAAATACAACAGAGTTGAGATGCAAAGACAATCTGTCATGAAATGTAAAAATATATTTTACAACGAAGCAAATATTCAATCTTCATATGAACATTGTAGTGTGTAATAATGTGACAATTCTACCAAACTGGTCGAGATCACGACCCTTAAGATGCAGAATGCATGGATATCTCTGTCCTTGGCAATGCTTCTTGTTCTTTACTAACTGCAGTTGAAGTACAAGCATGCACTGCGGTGCATAGATCATTCTTTTCCAAGAACTGCTCGGCATTAACAAGAATTAGTGGACCGTACTCAAACACCAATCTCTTACACTGCAAAATGAATCAAAGATCACATCAAATTAATGAGAAGAACATTGCCATGACATATCTCTAATAACATGATTAATTATGAGTTACATGTGGACGTAACAGCCCGTCCTCAACCAAAAGCTAATGTAATCCTGTATCCTAAGTTGAAATTTCCATCAACTAAAATTTAATGCAAGTGAGAAATTACGAACATTGCAACTCTTTTCAAAAGCAAGGGACTACAGAAAAGGGTAATCTTGGCAAAAATATGAGTAAGAACATTTTATTCTGAGGAGATAATACAACAGTCATGGGAATATTTGTATGACCAACAGAAACCTTCTTCACAGTTTTATGTGAATTAAGAAATTGTCTATGATCTGAAGATCAGTTGAAAGTAGAGACACGCCTTTAGACGATCAGTTGAAAGTAGAGACATTCCTTTAGATTATTAGTTGAGATGCAGTAAATCATTTTTAGCAAAGGATTACAGAAAGTAACAGATTCCAAATAGTATCACCACGGAATACAGTAAAAAGGCTGGATGATTCTAAACAATTTTATTTGGCCTACTTTTTTTAAGATTCTTTGGAATAACCAGCCCTTTCTTTTTCCAGTCAATCTAAAGATAATGTAGCTAATGTAGGATAATATAGAGATCTAGTATAAATACAAAATTATATTGATACCCTCCTCCCCTGATCGCTCAGCTTATTCTCCGCCGGAAAATAATTTATGAATGGTTTAATTTATAAAAAGGTAGAAATGAATGGTGGGCAAGTGGATAGTACCAGTGGATCCATTGGATGTGTGGTTGAAAATGAAGTTTTGACCAATTATAAATTGATTTATAAAGTTTTCCAAACAGAGGCTTAGATATGAGTTCAGACTTTTAACCTCAAAATTTCCAATCCTTCTCAAAAAAAAATTGCTGTCGTGGAAAAGGATTTGCCTCAATAAATAAAATTGCCATCCATATGGGGACTAATGAATGGCAATTTTAAACCAAAACCTGGATATAAACCATCATAATAAATGATGACCAATTTTAAGCCATGAAGGCATACTTTACGCAGGCCAAGTACACCGAAAGCATTGATTGCATCTCCCCCAAGCTAGGGGCTGACACAGCCAGGGTCACCAAACAGCTTTGTCGAATAGAAATGAAAACCGAAAGGAAGGACTTTCATGATCATTCACTGCATTTACCAAGGTCAATCACAAAATTTTCTTACCTTTTTAGCATATCCTTCGACAGAATTACATGCCTTCAGAAGCAGCTCAATTATCTCTAACTGAAACAAAGGCCAAGAAGAACATAAAATAAGTTGGAGGCGTGCTTCATAAAATCAACATATTGGAGAATTAGGTAGGTTTGATTATATTTGATGCGTAGCCTGACCATATAGATGTGTTTAGTAAAATTTAATATCCATGTTTCAGGTGAGATTTTAATGACAATAACATTGCGATCAGGAATATCGATGCATGCAGTCAAACATAAATATACTTGATGATCAGGTAATATGAACAAATTACATGCAATGCAAAGTTGAAGGAGAATTTCATCTATGTAGTCTTGCAGCAAACAAAGAAAAGATTCCAGCTGTTTTAGAGGGAAAAAAATTATTTCATCAATATGAAATATTGTGGGTGGTAACTAGTAAAGAGAAGATAATGAATGAGCTATGAACCTTAACACGGCATTCAATGTTGAAAAAACCAGCCTTTAGCTGCACATATCATCCCTGACATTATGACCTAAATACCGGCCGGCAATTTGACCATGAAATTTTGACTATTTTTCAACAAGGATTTCTCACAAAGTTCAGAAACTGCAATCATTATTCCATCCATTCTTTTTCTACAGCATTCATGTGTTAATCAGTCATCGATGAGTCCATCCATTCGGTTTAGGCCTCGAAAGCACCAAGCAGATGCTACAGAAGTGTCACCTATAATCCCATGGCTGCTACCAGCCATGGACATCAGCTTTCAATAGAATTTTAGAAGGGACTAGCTCTTTCCATTGAAAGCATACTTCCTGAAAACATTCTCTGAGCTTCACATTTCGCTCAAGGTCTCGAAAGTGTCTCCGAAACAAATAATCCCTCGTGCAATATATTCAGCAAGAAAAATGCTAGATGAACATAATGTTTTACATAATATTTGACATAATGGCTACATGTTTGGCCCCTATTGGAGGGCCTCCAATAGGGGCCAAACATGTGGCCATTATGTCAAACATTATGCGCACTATTATGTACCCATAGCATTACTCATTCAGCAATAGGTCCTGCTGTCTGAATTTTGCCATCTTCAAATACACAAACCTCTAAATAACAAATAATCCCTCGTGCAATATATTTAGCAATTGGTCCTGCTGTCTGAATTTTCCCATCTTCAAATACACAAACCTCTAAAGCACTAGCTACCTTAACTTACTCATAAACAGAAGGCCAAGGATGAAACAACAGTAATCTAAGCCTAATTCTCAACTATTTTGGGGTCAGATCCATCTATCGAAAGGTCAAAAGAAACTTTTGCAACAATGCTGGGTCCTTAATTTTGGCCTATTACTGCCTATTCTAAAATGTTCTACTGATTGGAATGATTTTGTAAACAACAAGTTCTTTAGATCTGCCCAAATACATGCCCTGACAATCTAAATTGTTCTCCTCTTAATTAGTTCTTAAGTGGTTCCTCCTAAACTAGTTGGCAACTTGGCATATACCCTCATTTCTTATTTATCCACTTGAGAATGATCAAAATTCAAACATCGACAATCCATCTTAACATCTTCATTTTCTGCTATGTTGATCTTTAGAATATTTTTTCTTTAGCGGACCAACACTCGGTATCATAGAGAATAACTGAAACAATATTTGATCTGCACAACTTGCATTTTGACATTACAGGTTTTTATGGTAATATAGAAGACTCTTCAATATTTGTCCATTGAACAAATCTGCTCTATGCCAATGTGTTAATTCCACTATGCTCTAGGGATCAAACACACTTTTTCCAATGTAGGATCTTAAGTGAATATGAAACTTCAAGTCATCTTAAAAATATTAGTACCAGAAACCCCAACTATTGCAGCAGCAATTTCATTTCCACGTGGTTTTTAATTATTAATCATCCAGCACAATTGTAGTACAGCTTTCAATTTACACGTGTGTGCTTGTGAGGATTTATAAACTTATGTATGTGTGTACGTTATACAGAAGCACAGGGAATGACAGGCGGATATAGTTCATTCTATGTGTGTTTTAACTTTCATCTACACATTTTTCTTGAACTAATGATCATAATAAGAAATGCAACTGCCATGTGAAGTGTAATTCTAAATGAGATGGTTATGGACAGTTTCATAACTGACAATTAGCAATCCCTAAAGTAAGCATAGAGAAATATCAAACAAGCGAACCGTTAGTCAGGGTGACATTTTGTTGTATTTTAATAGAAAGATCACAGAGAGAGTGAAAACCATTGGATCCAAAACCAAACCTGTATAAACATCGAAATTTCTTATTCAAGAAATGCAAGCATCCATAGACTTTTAAGTTGCATTATAGCTATTCAAGTTCATAATATTGTGATTATCAGATGATGACATTAACATAAAAGTACCTGAGTGTCAGGATCTTTTAACTTTAGTAAAGCCTCTGTAACAGCATGATGGCATACATCACAAGTATTTTTAGACAGCTGCTGAGACATGGAAACCGCTTGTTCGCAAAGCTCAACCTTTTGGCAGACATACTCAGGTTGTATATTGGAAACCTCTAAGAAAAAGAGAGGGGCATAATAGTCCACCAATACGATACACTGCATGGACAAAATTTAGGGATGTGAAGTGTTAGGCTTGATATAGCTCAAGTACAGGTACTGGAACTAAATTCTTGTGCTAGAGAAATTGGATTTTCTATCCTCTGCCTATAGTGCACGGAATAAATAGAAATAATGATCCCTCAAGTTTCCATACAGAAGTAATTCACATGGTTAACCAGCGAAGTGTCCTTTAATAAATGACTACATTAGCCCCATACGGTTGAGGACGTTATGCTTCAACAAACTTTAAGTAATATAGTTCGGAATCTACAAAACATGTACTGTTTACATTGGGGGAAAAAAAAAAACTCAATTAGCCCTAGTGTAAACAAATGGGCGTCATTCAGGTGGAAGTACAAATAACCATCACAACAAATACATAAAACTGATTTTCTTTTTTCATGCTTTTGAATGAAAACATAAATATAGTCCTACAATTTATCATCATATCATTCCTCAAAAGATTGAATACCACGATTTGCTTTTCAAATCCACGCTGCCAATTGAGTGGTAATGCAGTTACATCACCAAAGAAGAAAAACATTACGATGAAGTTTGAACCCGCAATAATTTGAGCATACTCGCAAATTATGAAAAATTTAAGTAGTGGTGACTAATTCATGTGGTTAAAAGTACTTTCAGATAGATCACTTCAGAGGATCACAATCATTTAATGATCGCATAGAATGCCAACATTAAATTTTGGTTAGCAACTTAGCAGTTATCACTTCAGTCCATGTTCTACAAATACCTGCTGTTTGAATGTAGGTATCTTGGAGCAGGATTTGTGAAGGATGCTAATGATCTCTGTTTGGGTTTTGTTATCTGAAAGATAATTAAGTGCCTCAGAAGCGAAATCTTCGCATAATGTACACAATTCATTGTTCTTGCTAACTTCTTCCACAAGTTGGGATTCTCCCTCTGACAGCTTGTTGTTTGTCTGCAGGACTGGTAGCACAAGACAGGCATTATTATTTGATATGTTTTTGGCATTAAAATTACTTTTGTTCATATTATTTTTTTGATAGGTACTTTTGTTCATATTATCAATAAAGCCATATTAGTTTCAAACAGATCCCTGTTCTGTAATAAGATAGGGACCAAAGTTGTTTATTTTCTGTAAGAAGAGGGACTAGGCGTGCAGATTAGCAACATGTGGGTGCTCTATAAGGATGTAATAGAAGGGAATTGAATAGTTAAAAATTTTACATAGAAAATTAAATGACTATTTTTAATCTTCACGTCTTTTGAATAGGCAATTCAATCCTAATTGAATAAATTCTTGGATGGATTTTTCATCAAGCTTAGTCCAGATGGTCAGAAGCATGTAACTGGGTTTCCCCCAGAGATAAAGAGAAATAGACAAAGAAGTACCTGAAAAACTCTCATCTTTTCTATTAAAGTGGTTAACAGTCGACAGCTCTCTAGCATTACAGCACCAGCATGTGCTGACAATGAATATAAATAAAAGCATCCTCATATCCATGCTGCTAAAGGAAATATTCTGTCAGCCCAAATCATGAGAGAGAGAGAGAGAGAGAGGAGAGAGAGATCCAACAATCTAGAATTGACTTACATATATACACGCAAAAAAATGAAGAGAGATCACATAGACAAATGTAATTAGTGTTAAATCACATCATTCACTATAGAGCAATTAGAGAAAGGCAGAACCTACAAGATGACAATTAAAAAGGTATGACCCAAGTCTTTTGGTGGAAATTAAAAGCTAACATGCAGTTACATCCTGGCCATAATATTCACCTTCACTTAATATGGTAGACACCATATACCTATGATGTGTTCTTTGATCACATCAATGATAAATTATCTACAAAAATAAAAATAAATTTCATGTTTATATAAACCTTTTATTAATTACAATCCCTACTATGATGCCAAGCACATCAGAAGGGAAATGTACTAAAGACACAATCTGAAAGCTGCATAAAACAGTTGCAAGATTGTTATTACCAACACAATAATCAAAGAAATTATGCACAACACAATACAATTAAATAAAATACTGTCACCCAATTGAGCAACTTCTTTATGATATACAGTACAGTTGAACTTCAAAAACCTGAGCTGAAATTATTACTTATACTTTATTTATGCCTTCTTCAGCACAATTTCAAGATCACAAACATTTAGCCAGCACATTGCCTCAGTCAGGCACCGTATTCATAACAAATTAGCCTGTCCCGTAGGCAAAAAGAACAGTCTTTATATCATCATCACTTTGACTTCAAGATTGTTTATCCTATCATTATTTTTTTCATCAGGTTTGCACTCATCCACTCCGTTGACAATTGAAATTCAAACTTAACCTTAAGATAAAAAAACTAGAAGCTTGAGGCTAAAATCATTACCGAATATGCATGACTCCAGGACCAACTTTACAGCCAATCTCAAAGAATACCCACAATATATCATGTGCCGTACAGATTCGATGCACACAATTCTATAATTTTGTGGGATCAGTCAAAATTCTACAAGCAGCTAAGACCATCTCCAATGTATACCCTTTGCACCAAATTGCACCAAAATTTGGTGCAAAGTGTTCTCCAATGCTACACCATTTTTTGCACCA